>CM037159.1:3480079-3685079 GCA_020921065.1 Vaccinium darrowii | reverse complement strand
GCTTTCCGGATGTTACAAGAATATTCCGGAATATGATGGAAGCTTATGGGCTCCACTAGAAGCATGGAGTGATGAGTGCTTCTAGAACTATCCATTAGTGCCTATAAATAGGCATGGGGTCTTCATTTGTGGCAAGGCAAGTGAAGGCAAGAAAGAGAGCAAGTGTGAGACATACTCCAAGCAAGGGAGTGAGAGTCCTAGTGTGAGGTGTCCAAGTACTAAAGTGTTTGTGTCCAAAGATAAAGTGTCTTCTTAGTTTGTGTGTGTCTTCTTGTGTAAAAGAGTCTTCCTTTGTGAGTGATAGTGTGTGTTGTTGTACACAACTTAAGTGTACAAGTGCTTGTAATCAATAAAATTATCTTTGTTTGTTGTGTTCAAACTCGACAATCAAAACTCCATGTTGAGAGTCAACACTTACTCTCCATAGTTCAAGAAGATTCTAGAATGTTCTAGAATAGTCTAGAGAAGTCGAGAATGTCCTAGAATATTCTAGAACTTTGTGGAGAGTACTAGAAGGATCTAGAATGTCCTGGAACATTCTAGAATATTAAAGAAGCCTCAAAGACTCCGGAAGGATCAAGAAGGCTATAGACCTGTGTGGAGTTTTCTAAAACATTAAAGAAGGAATGAGCCAAGAATATTCTAGAATGTTGAAGAATGTTGTACACATCTATATAAAGGGTGGAAGGCCTCATTTGTGAGGTGTGGTGAGGAAGTACCACCTTGGTGGTGATGAAAGCACCCCTTGGGTGGGAGAGTACCCAAGTGGGGGAGAGACCACCTAATGAGTGAGCACAAAGAGTGTGTCTAGATATTGTAAGTGTCAAGTGAGAGTCATATGTATCTTCATGTGAGTGCTGTCAAGTGAAGTGAGTGCGAAGTATATGTACAAGAGTTAGCATATACAATAAAAGATTTTGTTTGTTCCGCTGTGTCGTACTCAACAAGTGGTATCAGAGCGGGTACGAACCTTGGGAAATAGGGAGTAGTTTGGCGATGAGCAGATCGAGTGTTTGGCAGGTCCGGCCAAAAAGTTCATGCTGGGAGGTCGAGTTAAATTCTAGGCATCCAATGGAGAGGGCTACCTGTTGTAGGTGTGAAGCTACCTAAAGTGAAGCTACCAAAGATGTCGACTATGGAGGCGTGATGGTTTGGTATAGGTCGATCGAAAGAGGTTGAGTTCGATCGAGGCAATCTGGAAGGTTATGCCAAGACGTCATTCTCAGAATCACAGTGGGGATCTGTGAAGAGTGTGATGGCTAGGGACCGTCGGTGAGGCCACAGCAAGGGACTGTGGGAGTGTGACGGGAAGGCCGTGTTTAGTGAGGTCTACCGGAGATTGTGGAGGGTGTCACAGCCGGGGACTGTGTTTGAAGACGTCGTTGGAGGGACTGAAGAATGCTGTCCTGGATTGCAAAGCTGGTTGGTCGGGGACCTTGCATGGAGACATCATTGAAAATTAACTGATTTTCAATGATTGGAAAGCTCATTCGTCAAAGATCGTTTGTGGAGGCACGATCAAAGTTGCGCAACATAAGCGCGGTGTTTCTGTTCAAGTTTCTGATGGGATTGTGAAAGGTCGTCGAGATTGTTCTGGCACCAACACGATGAATGATCAAGACTATCTGCAACAGTCTTGTGGTTAAAAGAGTGATATCAACACCTAGTCGTTCAGGGACCGACACGAAGAATGGTTAGGACTGATATCATATTACCATCAGGAAGCAACAAAAGAAAACAAGGTTAATGATCGTGCAAGACAAAGCAAGAAGAGTTTGCCAAAGCAGAAGATGGAGAGTCAGTGTTGAGGGGGAGTGTTGAGAGTCAACACTTACTCTCCATAGTTCAAGAAGATTCTAGAATGTTCTAGAATAGTCTAGAGAAGTCGAGAATGTCCTAGAATATTCTAGAACTTTGTGGAGAGTACTAGAAGGATCTAGAATGTCCTGGAACATTCTAGAATATTAAAGAAGCCTCAAAGACTCCGGAAGGATCAAGAAGGCTATAGACCTGTGTGGAGTTTTCTAAAACATTAAAGAAGGAATGAGCCAAGAATATTCTAGAATGTTGAAGAATGTTGTACACATCTATATAAAGGGTGGAAGGCCTCATTTGTGAGGTGTGGTGAGGAAGTACCACCTTGGTGGTGATGAAAGCACCCCTTGGGTGGGAGAGTACCCAAGTGGGGGAGAGACCACCTAATGAGTGAGCACAAAGAGTGTGTCTAGATATTGTAAGTGTCAAGTGAGAGTCATATGTATCTTCATGTGAGTGCTGTCAAGTGAAGTGAGTGCGAAGTATATGTACAAGAGTTAGCATATACAATAAAAGATTTTGTTTGTTCCGCTGCGTCGTACTCAACAAGGAATCCCAAAAGCATATGTTTAACCTGTGTGTTAGATGTACCTTAATAGCATCAGCGTCTGCTGGTTTTTCCAATTGAGCGCTTCCCAGAGAAGAGATGCTTTGGTTTCAGACAAGGAATCACTCTATCTGCCTCTCCACGCCGAGCATCCTTATTCCTCTTCTTGGCAGATTTCCTAGCCAGTTTTAGAGCCTTAACCTTTTGAGCAGAATCCTTGAACCCATCACCAGGGATAACCACCACCTCACTCGGTGGCTGTGACCTTGACCTTGAATGGGAAATCGACCTTGCCCTAAGCTTCTTGTTAGGTTGTTGGCCAACATCAAGATCCATGACATCATGGCCATCACTGTCTCCACAGACAAGGGATCTCTCCCTCTTACGACCCCTTGACCGGCTGCAAGCCCTATTTATTGCCATAGTTGGATCAAGTCCCAAAGCTGACAACTGCCTTCCCATTCGCCCTGATGTGAACTTCTTGTCTTTGTCAAACTTCCTTGGCACAGTTGGTCTACTCTCCGCGGTGCTTTTCTTGATCCTATGTTGTTGTATGCGCGAGCTTATCATTTTACGGATACTAATGAGATCATCTTGCTTTTCTGGGGTCAGTTCATGGCCCTCCATATCGACATCATCACCTATGTCCTGCTCCTGCACAAGACCCTCCCGCTCCACCTCCTCAAGCCTTTGCGAGATATCAGAAGTATAAAAATCACACACATTGTATCCGTTGAGAATTTCTGGCATGATATCTTCTTTCCATTCATCATTTGCTAGAATGTAATGTTTTGTCAAGCTGGCCGAATATACACCTGCACCACCATTCTGATTCTCCAAATCGCTCTTGAGCTTCCTCTTCTCCGTCATCACTTCTTTCTTAGCTTTAGCTTCCAGCACTGCCTGAGGTATACACGGTGGCCTTTGTCTCTGGTCGCGCGGAATTGGCATTGCAACATGAAAAAGATTCAGACAATCATTCATCTTTTTAGACTTCAATTTCAGTTCCACTCTTTGATTCAAAAGCCTCTCACATGCTGCATTCTTCACTGCCATTACCCCCTCTTCGCTCAAATTGCTCAAGGTAAAGAGCACCCCGTCATCATTTATAGGATCCTCCCCTAGACCTACGAGAGTCTTCATAGCTTCAGCTTTCATTTCCACGACCAACTTCATGCAAATCTGTCTTACTGCAAACAATAATCAACGGTTTGTTCATGAACAGAGACTTAATACTGTGGAAAAGAGCTGCCTGTTGAGCAATACTATATCCACATGACGACGAAATATCCAAGAAGAACAACACAGCAGCCCTTAGATGTGCCAGAGCAGTGATGCTGCACATCTCAATGATATTTCGATCTTCAAATGGCCTATCCAATATCCCTGGTGTATCTACTACCTGGTATCTTAGGTGTCTATAATCTGTATGACCTACAAAAAGAGACTTTGTGGTGAAAGCATAGGGCTGGACATCCACATCAGCCCTAGTTATCTTGTTGACGAACGAGCTCTTGCCAACATTCGGGTAGCCACAAATCAAAAGTGTCCTCGTATTTGGATCAATCGATGGCAGCCTTGCCATGTGCTGCCTGATCTGTTCAAGGTACGCCAAACTAGGGCCCACCCTCTTTATCACAGTGCACATACGACCAAGGGCAGCAACCTTCAGAGCCTTGCATTGGTAAAGCGAGACGCCATACTTCACCAGTTTCACACAGTCCTTGGCAATCTTACCAATGATATTCCTTGCAGTATTGATTTGACCAAGGGCGAGCTTGTAGTGATCTTTGTTGTAGAGGACACGAAGAAGGTCAGCATAAAAGGGGTGAATATTATCAACGCGGGGGAAATCCTCAATGATAGTGGAAAGCTTCTCATGAAAATTCTGCTGAGTGTATTTCACTTTACGCAGGTAGAACTGACGGATCCGGGAGATGGACCACCCCTTGTGAACAACAGTGGGAGTTTGCCGTTGGGTGCAAGAAAGGGTGATCTTTATGAAATCATCCCTGGAGGGAACAACTGTAATCTTCTTAAAGTTATACTGCACCATAATTTATGATTCGTGGTTCCCTCTGTAATGCAAACAAGAAACAAACCAGAAACTTGAGAAAAGTAAAGAAAGAACAAAACCGATACAGATGTAAATAGTGCGACTACACAGAAACTCAATCATGATAATCACTCATATCAATAGCTAAAAAGGAATCATATGAGAATAAAAATCAATCACCATAATTTATGATTCCTGGACGCAGAAGTGAAAAGCATGCATTACACTAGAAAGAGGTTGATTACTAGACACGAGATATCATGTAATATCTAAACTAAATCTGTGGTTCTGATAAATGAAACCCACATATTCTTTGTTTCAGATAGAGTAAAAAAAAAAGAGGAATATAGTGTCTACCAGTTTGATATACAAGAATGAGCGATGGAGGTAGCGCAACAATGGTGATCGATGACGGAGAAGAGGAGTCTTGGAGGAGGCAAAAAGAGGTGGTGTCGAGTGAGGCGGTTTGGACGACGGAGAGAGGCGGGGTGGAGAAACGTGAGAGGCGGGGTGGATTGTGGAGGAGCCAATGTAGAGGCAGAGCCGGCTTTAAGCCTTGGAGGAGCCAATGTAGAGGCAGAGCCGGCTTTAATTTAAGCCAAACCTCTCGTAAAGTCACCGCTTTAAACCCCAAAATTTTGATTAATTTTGAGCCCAATTACATAGGTACATGTCGTTGTTAGGCTTATATACAAATTAAAGATAATTTGTGTAATAATTTTAAGGGCCAAATTTAAAATGAAGCCCAAGTGAAAAGGCCTCAACTTGATATAAATTATAAACAAATACAATGAACTCATTGAACTAGGGAGGGGATTCAAGGGCTTGTAGCCTAGCGATTATCTCCTGGTTCTCTCACAAGGGATATCAGGGCTCGAGAGACCAGGATTCGAGCCTCGCAAAGGCGTTTAGGGGTCAGGACAACGGATAGCTTCTGACCCCATAAGAATTAACTCACTAACTCCCCCGCTAAACTGATGTATGTTGAATGGCAAAAAAGAACTGGGGAGGGGTACCTACCATATTTACAGCCCTTGGCTTCTCTCCTGTTAACTAGAGCCCCATTCCAAGGACTGAAATCATTTCTCTATACGGTATAACTTACCCTGATCAACATTTGCTATCCTGGGTAACATTGCTCGAAGGTGAGGATGGACTGATAAACTTTATTGGGTCGGTGGAGAGATGCTCGCCGAAGATGGGTGTCGCTGGAGACGAGGGCAGCAGGAGATGGGTGTCGGTTGAGAGGGGACGAATATGAGGGGATGATCGAGAGGGTTAAACTTTTCGTCCCACCCATTTTTTTTTTTTTAAAACAACTAACCCCAAAACGACGTCATTTTTGAACTGTTGAGATGATCGACCGCATAAAAAACCATGTTGATCAAATACCGAATGGTATGATTTTAGGATATATCTACTACTACTTTAAAAAACTTGGAAGAATAAAAAGTGTTTCCCATACATTTGATTCCCAAAATACCCCTACTAAAAAGTAGCAATTACATACAAACTGGAATTCTTATCTTTTAATTTGCCGAACTGGTGTGTATCCAACTGGTGTGTACCCAATTGGTGCATCAGTTTCAAAAAGGTCCAACTGTTCAAGTTTCAACTATTACAAATGGACATGTTTCAAACCGTTTCCTGCCCTTCCAGAAAGGCTCGTGGTAGCCTATAAATTTGGAATGATGTCAGCAATTCATTTACTCAATTTCTGAAGACTCGCACTACAGTTTTGCATATAGAGTCCGAGAGAGTTCTAACGTAGTTTTAGTTCGTTGGGCGCAATCAAAGTGATGCATTTGTATGTAATAAGATCGTTGTATACTGGGAGGTGGACGTC
The DNA here is from genome assembly GCA_020921065.1 of Vaccinium darrowii. Taxonomy (NCBI): domain Eukaryota; kingdom Viridiplantae; phylum Streptophyta; class Magnoliopsida; order Ericales; family Ericaceae; genus Vaccinium; species Vaccinium darrowii. The sequence goes on along the minus strand of CM037159.1, from coordinate 3,678,815 downwards.
TAGAATTATGAGCATCATAATAAGGGCGAATTCTTATTTAAGGACACAATGATTCATTCATTCCTAGCCTCGATCTACTTAATGAATTAGTATTCTGTGAGTGGATAATTTACCGGTATCGTTTATCGCTTATAACGTCTGTTTAAACATTGTAGAATTGGTTTTCTAATTAGGAGTTCTGTAGTGGCAGTTCTTTGTTTGAATTTTTTTTCCCTCCTTTTCTATTTCTACCAAATCTGTTCTTTATTTGTTTTGACCAAAAGTAGTTCGTATACATTTTATTTTCTCCAACATAAAGAATTTGTTAATTTAAGTTCTTTATGTTCTACTTCTTTATAAAAAAAAAAAAAAGAAATGAAACATTAAACTGCTTCTTTTGAGGGTAATCAGCTTTGTTCACTTCCCTGATTGATGCCTTCACAAATATCACTATGAATATAGATCAATGCCTTGGGAGACTAGGTGCCACTTATTCGTTGATTATTAAATTTTCCAATACATCAAACGCCTTCGTTTAGGAAAAAAGGGACAAAAAAAGAGAAAAAATCTCGTGGGAAATCCCTTTTTAGCGCCTACTATGGAAGAGGTGGAGTGCCAGAATATCACAAACTTATTGCCTTTAAGTTCTCCTACCCTTTTAATGATAGGAAGTTTAGAGAACTTCTTTGAGCTGATTTTGGCCAGGATGTGTTATCGTTGAGTTTAATTTATCCTATTTCTTTCTGGTACACCCCAAAAATAAAATATAAAAAAAAAATCACGCTTTTTGCATTCTTTTCTTTGTCATCTGTTTTGGTTTAGATAATTAATACCAAAGAAGATAGTTTTGGTGTAGCACAAATCATTCTACACAAGTTCAAAGAGAAGGTTTACCGTTGAAGGCAGAGAAGCATCCCTGCAAAAAATAACAGAAAAAAAAACAAAATGAAGCATAGAAATTGGTAACCAAAAACTCACTTTGTTAACTTTGACCTTGAATGTTCAAAGTTAGTATTCATAAGGGTCGGTTTCCTTTCACTAGCTAGTATACATAAGGGTCGGTTTCCACTACCATGTTCTTGGTATTTTTTATATTTATGGGTTATAAGTTATTATAAATCAGTTGATGTATGTGATAAGAATGACTTTTTGATTTGACAACTTATAATCCAAAAATACCGAAAATATCATAGTAGAAACTTAGCCTAAAGATGAATGCGTTGCCCTTTTGACAAAATCCTTTACTAGTGGGAATCAAACAACGCGTTCAATTCACAATGCCTTTATGGGTCTTGAAAACTAGAGTCACTGAAATCACAAAAGAGAAAGAAAGAGCGTAATAAACCAAAAGCAAGAAAGACATAGTTATACGTGGAAAACCTCATTGAGAAAAAATATGAGAGTCATACTAGTCCACTATTAATCAAAGAATTTATAGAGTACAAGTTTTCTCTTTTCTCTCGCATGCTCTTGTGTTTACACTATAACGCTATTATCCTAATTATAATGCAATTGCAATATAAATAGGTTACCCAATGATCGAAATTATCCCTGTCAACACACAAAATACCGTTACAAACAAAGTTAATGGTCCCAACAAGATATAAAAACTAAACGATTTGGATCATCAAAACAAGCCGGAGAAGAATCCCAAAATAGTGGCAATCTGAATCCAAAACCAAAAATACTCCCACCAGTCGACACTCGTAGGAGTGTTTTGAAATTGTTAACGCTCCATAATTCCGAAAGCAGAACCCCTCCCCCACGACACTTTTTTCCCCACTCCTGGCTTCTTTCTGGAAAATCGAACGTTACAACACGCTTTACTTTACTCATTGACCCTAACGTCTCTCTCTCTCTCTCTCTCTCTCTTATTACTACTCCGTTTTTGTCTCTTGCTCACGGTCTAGAACAGTGCAACCCACTACAACTACTCCTCATTTGGACAGCAACAGAAAAAATCGTTGTGTACATTCACCAGTCCACACGTTGTACGAGTAATAGGGTTTCTGTTGTTTTGGTCGTTTCAATGGCTACTGATGACTTAGATTGCAGTACCCAATTGGTGGTTTCAGAAACATTGGAAACCCTAGCAGCAGATTCACGTGAGGGAGATTGTAAGACTAGTGACGGAGTGGGACCCCCAGCCAGTGAACCTGATATGGGTTCGGAGAAGAAGATGTCAGAGAGCCCGAGGGCCGAAATCGACACGTCGGCGCCCTTTGAGTCCGTTAAGGAGGCCGCAACCCGATTCGGTGGTATGGGTTTCTGGAGGCCTCATTCTCACAAGCCCTCTGAGGTCTCTCTCTCTCTCTCTCTCTCTCTCTCTCTCTCTCTCTCAACAATGCCCCGGACACGACAGGTCTCACACGGGTTCGGGTCCGAACCCTTATGTGAGTCTTGTGTCCAGATGTTGTGTTCGGATGTCGTGCCGTAGCATTATCGTTTCTGTTTTGTTCGAAATGTTTGATTAACAGCATGTCTTGTTGTTCTCAGTTATTCTGATTTGCTTGGCTAATAAAGAGTGGGTTTTTATTGTTCTGTTTAACAGAAAAGACGTTGCTTTATGTTTATTTTAGTAGCATGGCCTTGGTCAATCTAGCTCTCTTTTTGTCTTTTATAATTAATTTGCTATTGTTCTTCTAATAAGTCCTTTTATATTGCTATAATTTGCTTAGAGTTTAGGAGAGTTTATTCAGTGCCCACATCGCACCTCGACCACCACGCATTATCGTGAGACCCGTACACGTAGTCTTGGCCCACACAAAGTGTGATTGTGGAGGGGGCTTGGACAGTTTTTGAGGATTGTCATTAGTATTTTGCCTTTGTGTCTTCGTTTGTAACAGCATCTGGTTTGGGTTTTATTACCTCCCTTTTTCTCTTGCAATTGGTAGTTGCTGCCTTGCTGGTGACTGTTAAGAGCTAATCTCCTAAATCAACAAAATTCAAATCAGGATTGTCCATTATTTTCCGGCACAATTTGATTCATGGATGTTGAGTACAGATTGCAATTACTAGGATCATCTTTCGTGGGGGATCTTATGAGTTTTGTTGTTCAATACATTTTGAAGCAGTAGATATTGAAAATACGAAACACATTGCCCATTGCAAAGTACCAACATTTTTTACTCCTATTTCACAAGTCTAGTAATGACCATGATATGTCTTCCCTTAAGTTTTACTTCAGTTCAATGGGAAGAATTACAGTGCAACTGCTGTCTAATACTCTAATGAGGTGAAGGACCACCGCCTTTTATAATGCAGTGTTGCTGCTATGATCTTCAGATTGTTGAATGTGAATGTGCTTTGCTTGAACCCAATAGATAGCCTCAACTCTGCTACATCAGTTTGTTTTGTACTTCAAGAAGATCGGGGAACATAATTTTGCTTGGCAGTTGAAGAAGACTTGAAACATTATTTTGTTCTATATTGGATTTCCCTCTACTTAGCTACATAACTTTCTACTCTTAACTCCGAGCCATTACTATTTTATGAAAGGAAAATGCTAAAACAAGCCCAGTGGGGCTTATGTGTGAAAAGTTGATGAAAGTGTGTTGGAAAATGTAAAAAGTGTATGAGGGTTTTTTTTTTTTTTTTTGGTGTCTTTTTCTGTGCTTAGCATAGCAAAACCGTTTATGAAATGAGCTGTAAGGATGATACATTAGCAGGGTACATGTGCATGTAATGCATAAATTTATAAGAGGCCAACTCAATGCAAATGCAAGTCTGGATTTTGATTAGTTTCTATTTGTGGCAGCATGAATTTGAAGCCGTTGACATGGCCCAAGTGGAGGAACAAGCTGTGCAGTTGGAGAAAGATTTAATGGCAAAAGAAAGGGAAACACTTGATGTCTTGAAAGAACTCGAAACAACTAAAAGGGTCGTAGAAGAACTGAAACTTAAGCTACAGAGAGAAGCATCTGAAGTTGGTGCAGCCTTCAATGCTAACTCAGATGATATAAACGTAAGTCCTTCGGTGGAAGAAGAAGAGAAGGAAAACCATGTTAATCCCAATACCAATGGTGCTTTCAGCCTCTGCCCCTCTTCTGCTCCGGGATTCATCTTAATGGAATTGAAACAAGCCAAATTCAACCTCACAAGAACTACAAATGATCTTGCTGGCATTCGCGCTACTGTTGAATCATTTAACAAGAAAATAGAAACAGAAAGACTTTCGCTTGAAAAGACTCGTAAGAGGTTGTCTTCGAGTTCCTCGAAAATTTCATCGCTTGAGGAAGAACTAAGCAAGACTAGACTGAAGTTAGAACTGGTTCAAGATTCTGACATCAAAGGTGGTGATTCAGATACCACTGACTTATCCAGCGAGCTTCAAAAATTGAGTTGCGAAGCGGAACAGTACAAGAAAATGGGAGAAGCGGCAAAAAAGGAAGTTTTGAGAGCAATGTCTGAGATTGAGCAAACCAAAACTAGGATTAAGACAGCTGAGATCAGATTGGTTGCAGCAAAGAAAATGAAGGAAGCTGCTAGAGCTACAGAAGCTGTTGCTCTAGCTGAAATCAAGGCTCTTTCAATCAACGAGCAGAAGCCAGAAGGAGTTAATCTTTCCTATGAGGAATATATGTCCCTAACATCGAAAGCTCGAGAGGCAGAAGAAGCTTCTAGGAGGAGAGTAACAGATACAATGCTTCTGGTTGACGAAGCAAACGTATCAAGAATGGAGATTTTGAAAACTGTAGAAGAGGCTGCGGAAGAAGTCAAAACCAGTAAGAAAGTGTTGGAAGAAGCTCTGAACAGAGTAGAGGCTGCAAATAGAGCAAAGTTGGCAGTTGAAGAGGCTCTGAGGAAATGGAGATCTGAAAACGGTCAAAGGAGACGATCGGTGCAGAACTCTACCAAGTTCAAGAATACCTCTTACCCATCTCACCGCCGGAAAGACTCGCGTCTGACTGATGTAAATGGGCTGAATCTTTTGAACGACGATGAGCCAAAGCCAGTTTTGAGGCCGACACTGTCTATAGGGCAAATCCTGAGCAGGAAGCTGTTTTTGACAGAGGAATTTGGGAATGGGGTGAAACCGCAAAAAGGTAGTGCTATTAAACGAAAGATGTCACTCGGTCAAATGCTTAGTGGACCTAATGATGAGGCACCCTTCACGTGGAAGGCCGAGAGGGAAATTGGCCACAAGCAGCAACTGCCGGTGAAGAGAAAGAAGTTTGGGTTTGCGCGGTTCTCAGTCCTTATGAGAAAGCAAAATAAGCATAAGAAGAAGCACACTCCTAACTTTATGTGTCACAGTGAGTTTGATTGATTGCTTCGGATCAAGCACCGACTTAAGTAGTCATCTTCTTCATTAGCTGTTATATTCGTCTGTCTGTTGTTCCTCGTTTACTATTATTGCCCAGAACCTCGTTTATTATTCGTGCTTTTTCTCGGTTATTTCAACTTACCCGATGTCTATGAATGTTATTGTCGTTATTTCTCCCTTTCTGCTTTGTGGTTGTCCATATGATGATTGAGGTTTCCTTATATTAGAAGGCTTCTAATCGGAATGGAGTATTTCAGTTGGTGTGTTTACGCTTAAAACAGAATTAGTTGTTACCTGCAGTAAAACAGGAATATGTTACGGTCACACCATCCCACCAAACCTCAAACCACACCCGCCTACGTTGCATACCACATAGGCGGTGGACCCAACGAACTAATAACTTAAATACGGACAATACATCTGGACACAGTACTCACATGGGGTGAGATTCATATGAGGGTCCAACATGGGTGGAACCCATATGAGGGTCTAACCCGTGGATCCTACTCCCACATGAGTGTTGTATCTGGATGTTGCGTTCATATGTTGTGTTGTAGCGTTGGTGGTTTAAAAGGTGGCCACTAGCTAGTCAAAACGAAAGAGCTCTTAGGTCTACTTTGTAGATGGGTCGTTCATACTACGGGCCGTTTGATGCCCAAATGACGGCCCAGATTCTCTTTTAAACTATCTGGATTATGGTCAAGTCATCAATTGGGTTAGGCTAGAAAGGCCAAGTCTAGAACAGGCACCAAATAGTGTGGTGCATAAGTCCAGGGATACTATCGCAAATTAATTAGTCTCTGTCCAATTGAATTTTATCAATCTTTATTGATCAATATCAACCAACATTACTGTTAACTATCACATTTAATAATCGCCGCATTTGATCAATTCAAATGGTTCGATCAATTGGCTAAATTCTTAGCCAATTATATCGTTGTTTAATGATTATTTTCAATCACCAACACTATTAGTTATTGTATTTGCATATTAGTATGTTATATTCATTGCGGTCAAGTAGTTTAATCAAATTGAACGGTCTAATTTCGCTGAATACTAACCTTAATTGAATTAAAGATACTAATCTTTTGATGTTTATTATTGATTGGTTTTCACATTTTCCGTTGAATTTTATATATCAAGAAGAGAAAATATATCTGTAAGTTCAAAATAGAAAATGAATAAATTTTGTTTTACAAAAATATTTAGGAATTGATAATTATTTAAAAATAAGTTAATTAAGTATAATTTGGAAAGTAAGACAATATTTTTGTATGAATTTTTTGTTTTGAAATTATTGTTTTAGTAATTTTTTATTCACACAATTACAAATTTAAACTACCTTTGTATGATCACCATACTTTTTAGGTTGCCTTCTACACAATGACCTAACAAAAAGACGAAAAAAAAAATTTTAAAAATAGAGTGAATGTGGCTTAAAGTGGTGTGGGTTTATAACTTCCCAAAATCTCGAAATCGTGTTTGGGCTAACCAATCCTAGTTAAAACAACCAATAATTATTAATTTCAGATCACATCAAACAGATTTCCCCTTCCTTTTAAGTGCAATATATAATAAGGTGTCAAGATTGGATAAGTTGGGTGAAACACCATGGGATATCTGCCTCATCTGGAGAATCTAAATCTAGGTGTTTCTACTTTTTCGCTTCCTTCATTTGTTTGGCGCACTATTCTCTTCATGTTGTTGGATGGTTTGGTAGCATGCTTCAAATGCTGAGAAGTGCCAAGAAAGAATTTTTGTGGAGAATCAAGTAAAATCCATTCTAACCTAGGTTTCAAATGGTTAACCAATCACCAAAATGGAATTTCTTCAATTGAAAAAGATTGGTGAACTATTTTTTAACTTACACAAGATTACATAGGATGGCATTATGAGGAATGAGATTTCCATTCGAAGATTCCAATCATCATAATAAGCTTATATAAAACACATAATCTCATTGTTTCATGTGGTTAGCCATCTAGTCAAGTTTTTGAAGTCTTGTAATCTAAACACAAAAGGGTATCGTCGGATCCACTTCTGGGGTGTTTATTGAACATTTTTTCCTTATTCTTTAATCTCTTTGGCCAACTTTTCTTACATTTTAGGTTTAGAATTGGATAAATCTCATGAACAAAATAAAAATATATATCCTTTCACTCTTTGAAATCGCATTGTAGTCACATACTTTACCAAAGTGTGTAGTAAGCAATCCAAACGGTAAATTCACCACCAAAGGAAGAAATGGGGTTCGGCAAAGATCAACAAAGTGAATAAAAAGTTGCCAACATTTTGGATCCTTCTAAGAGTTCAAGAAGGTCCTATTGGTAAGTTCCATAGAGATGTGGGTTAGACTTTTTGTGTCTACAGGTTTGTTTTTATTTTTGAGAGACATAAAAAGCAAAGATGCGGTGTGTGGTTTAAAAAAGTGAAAGCGTGCTATGGGCCTATGGCAATGAGTGAGAGAGAGAGGGTACAAGAGAAGAAAGGGAAAAATAGGAGCAACAAAAACCAAATTGATTGAGGTATAATAACAAGTGAAGTGGTAATCCAGTGTTAGGCACTATGTACTTCTATAAATTTGACTGACTTTCAAATCTCACTTGGTATTACAGCTGAACTTTCGCCAAGGAAAAAAAAAACTATAGCAGACATTATATAGGAATTAGAAAGGTCAATTGACAGAGGATAAAGGAATTAGAAAGGTCAATTGACAGAGGATAAGGTCAATTGCCGTGTGCAATGCATTTTGGGTGTTCCATTAACTTGTTTTTTGGTTTTTTGTTTTTAGACTTTTAGTTGTAGTTTAAATCTACAACTTATTCCACTAAAAGTGTTTTTTTAGTTTTTTAGTTGTAGTTGATTGTAAAAGGTAGTTGGTTTTTTTGAGGAGTTTTTTGTTAGTAGAATAGAATAGTTTTTTAGTTAAAACAAAACTAGTTTTTTGAAGGAGTTTTTTGTTAGTGGAATAGAATAGTTTTTGAGTTAAAACAAATCTAGTTTTTTTGTTAGTGGAACACCCCCAATAAACTGAGGGTGTTGATGAAATTTGACCTTAAAAACTGTCAACCAATTATTTTGGTTTTTGCCATCATTTGGGGGCAATGGCAACTGACAAGACCCCGATTCTTGCAAAATTATTCGGTGGTCACCACACATTCAAGCAGTTTTTCCATTTTTCATTTTTCAATTGTTTATATTTCTCAATATAAATCTCCAAAAATCAATATAGATTTTTTTGGATAGTTCTCGATTAATTTGTACTGTATAAGTATAAAGTTTTTAAAATAATAAAAAAATAAAAAATAAAGATAATTAAAACAATATATAAATTTGGACAAACAAATCAATCATGACCCTGCATAAATAAATATGTTGCCTACATGTCGAGGGATGAGTGGACAATGAAAGAAATTGGGGCCGTGGAATTTAGCACCGAAGCAAATCTCTTGGGTAGACCTGCGTAGTACCTACCATTCCAAGAGAACAACCACTATTCCATCTTTTCCCCAAAACCCATTGCGTGCAAGGAAGGAATAATCAATTCCTATACATATAAACGAATTTGGGTTTTCAAACTTCTGCAAAAAGGTAAATTCTTGCAATTTGTATTTTGGCCAGAGAAAGGTATATCCTTTTTTGTTGTCATCAGAGATTTGTATGTGTATGCTTCTATGTATCTGGGTACAAGCATGTAATTTGGAGTTGGAATTATTCGTTTCTTTCGCATAGATGGGTTGCTGATTTGTGATCTTTGATCTTGTTGGTAATTCGTCTTTTGTTTTTGTTTGTGGGCTTAGTTTGATTCATTGATCGATAGTTCGAAAGTTGTCAACTGAATATGGGTTCACACTTCCTGGAGACATCTGATACTTTGACTGAAAGAAACAATTTAAGATTATCGGTTATGTAATTAAGTTGCAGGAGCATAAATGAGGGTATCTTCAGCCTAATGAACTGAGGCCAGATTTTTTACCCAAAAATCTCAGGCCAGATTAGCCATCTCACCATTGTTTGTTACATACGAGTCTGATTTAACAACCTACTTGTTGATAATTTCAGATTGAATTGTTTGGTTACTCATTTGAGGTTTTCCACCTGCTTAAATAAGCAGGGATTAACCTTCGATGTCAAACAAGCCAATTTTCTGCAATTTTTGTTGGCCTGCCATGTGGCATGGATCCCCTATTTATGCTTTTGGAGATTGTTACATTCTCCAATTGGCTTTGATAATGATAAAAGCATTAGACTTCAGAAGTGCAGATGTCTGACTTGTGTGATTTACTAGCCTGGTTAGGCTCATGTTTGTACCCACCCTTGGCGAACCCCGGGTTAGATGTTCTTGAATTTGACTGGTGAACTCAGGTCAACCTCTGCTACTTTCCTATTTTAACCATCCCATGATGGACAACCCAAGTACTTGGCTCAAATGAGCATAGCCCAACTCATTTGTGGCTCTGCCAGAGTTTGTTGTATGTAAATTCATTTTGGAGCTTATCAGTGCACCATAGGAGATTTGATGGCCTGTTGGTTCCGGCTACATTTTTTTTTTTTTTTTTTTTTTTGCACATTTCGCCGGAGTATTGTTCTTTGTGTAGAGTCATTTAGTACAGTTTTCAGTTGGCAATTGTTTCGAGATGTAACACTGTAGCTTATAATGTTGTCCGCTTATTTTTGTTCCTGTGCTGAAGGTTGTTTCGGAAGTTGTCATCTGTGCTAGAGCCAATGGTGAATTGCCCTCATTACAACATACATGAACCTCTTCATTAGCATCACCATAAGTGGAGTCGGTCTAGTAAATGTTTTAGATTCTCTATTTGTATTCCGCGGCCTATCCTAGATAAGCATTCTTATTTGTATTTCCTTGTAACCGTCATGAAGAATTAGTGTATATCTTTAAAGCCTAAAATTTTTATCTTTATGGCTAATCTTAGGCCATTTTGGGTAGCTAAACTTATTTGAAGCTGTGGAACAAAATTATGAAAAGTTGGATGTTCGTTGGGAAAGGTTTCTTTAGTAGTGTTGACTGTTGACGTACAAATCCGCATGGGATTTTTATGTTTGTTAAAGGTTAAGTTTGGGAGGGGGTATAATGCATCCGTATGAATGGACCCACTTAATCACTAAAGATTAGAAGCTGGATATCTGGTTTTTGTTTTAAGGTAATTTGTTTTTTACTTTCCCTGACATCGTTTTGGTGTTTGACTATAAGCAAGAAATACCATCCGATAAGCAACCCAAAAAAGAGGGGAAAAAAAATGATTCAACACTGAAAAGGATAGGTAATGGAGTGGTATTAAAATCTCAACAAGTGGAATACCACTAGTTTGGAAAAATAACTTGAGGAGCTTGTGTACATATGAATAAAGTTCCCAGTATATTATGCGGACAGTGAACTACTGTTTGTGATGTTCTTGTCTGCTTACACAACTGATTCTTGGTACTCCTCTTCTTTTTACTTTTTATGATTGTGTAATTTTGGATTTCCTTGTTTGTTTTATTTTTAGTTATATCTAGAAGAACTGAAATCCCATGGTCAATTCACCAGGGAAAAATGGAAAAAAAAACATTGCAGATTAGCGCCCTTAGAAGGAATCATGTCAAATTGGAGTTGATGTAGAAACATGAAGATGACGAAATAACAAATGCACTATAGGAGATATTTCAAAGTTGTTGATGTGATTCATTCCAAATTTCTCGATATTATAAATGAGTTTTGCACAGAGTTTTCGAGTTGTACATGTTCTGGTTTCTGTGTCTTGTTGATTACTTTTCTGTAATGTGTTCATTGATTCCTTGTCTAAGATATCCTTATTGACACCTCAGGATTCTGAGCTGTGTGGCCTAAATGAATTGGGTTGGCAATGGATAGTCTTTCCTTTAAATCTCCTTTGATTTGAATCTAATTGTTTCACTTCAGGCACCATGGACGTGAAAGTTGGACTCTTAGTTATTTTAGTTTTGGGTGCTAGCTGTGCCTGTGATGCCAGAGAATTACTGAGTGCCGGTCTATCTGATAGAGAAACAGTGACATTCGATGTTTCAGGTAATTCTTTCAACTGTGGAAGTTGATGCCAGAGAACTAACTTGGTCCTTTAGTTGTTGGTTTACAGTTTATTGGCATGAAGGATATCATAATTTCTCTAGGATGGCTGCAGTGAAGATTCTTGGGACTGTCAAAGCATATTTATACTAACCAGTGTTTCTGGCAACAGTTTTGCAGATTGAGCTGGAGCCAGAAGGGGGATTAGAAGGTTCATCAGAAGTTGTCAAGAATGAACATTTCTGCACTTTGTGTGAGGAGTTTGCTGCTGAGGCACTTGAGTACCTGCAGGAAGACAAGACTCAGACGGAGGTCATTGAAATGCTTCACAATACCTGCTCACAGTTACGCTCTTTTGAGCAACAGGTGGTCACAGAAACTCAAAAGTGGCAAAATAAGTTAAACCAACTTATGTATTCGCCATAGTGCTGTGCTAGAGAACTGACAACTTAGTCACGTCCAACTCATTACCTTGTAGGATTAATATGCACACATTATAGAGAGCTATTAGACATTTTATGTTTCTCAGAATAGCCCAACTAAAAATATCTGTGACCCATGATTTCAGTGTTCACTAGATGGTTGCTTTTCTTAACTATATACTAGGCTTCAGCTTGTTTCCATGAATTTTTTTATCCTATTTGTCATGATCAGTCGCATTTATTTAAATATATAACTAGGCTTCCTTTGTTTAAATGGTTTTCCTGTTACGGTGTGTATTGTTCTAGCATGTTTAGCTTGAATAAGAGTTAGTTGGAAAGATTGTACTCTGTAGACTTTAGGAGTTCTGAAGTTGTGATTGTTAAATATACCCGCAGCTAAGCAAAGCCGAAGGTAAAACTCAAATGCATGTAGAAGCTTCTGCAACATCTTGTAGATTTCAAATATACCCGGATGCTTTGTTGTGGATTTTGTTTCTTTTGGAAGACGCATATTGTTTATAACTCCTGATTTTTTTTTTTTTTTTTGGGGCAGTGCATTACTTTGGTGGACTACTATGTTCCCCTGTTCTTCGACCAGGTTGGATCAGTGGAACCTGGAGATTTCTGTCAAAAGGTCAACCTTTGTGAACAAGCGGTAATCGCTTCCCCGCTACAATCTGAGGATAAGTGTGAAATTTGTCATCAGGCTGTTGCAGAAGTTCTACTGAAGTTGAAAGATCCCGACACAAAGGTATTAATATGCATATCCAACTGATCCCCAATGCACTACTACCAATTATATCCTTTAATTACAGCTGCAAATCTGATGTTTCACTGCTTAAGCCTTACAGAGTTCTATTTTGTGCTGCAGTAGTGCATTTCACGACACTTATTACTGATATAGCATAAATTAGGATGCTTAAAAACCCTGTCTTACCTATAAGCAATGTCTTTTTTAGGACCCTGTTTCAATGGTCTATTTCATGCACACGTAGAGTGAACATCATCAAACACAATTTACCCAAACTAGTAAATTGCAGCGAATCCCCCGGTATCTACCCCAACGGAGGCTAATAAGAATTCAGTTCAAGCCTTCAGTTAGATGCACTGTTTTTACCTGCTCTCTGTATGTTTATATCATTTACATGATGAAATGGGAAATCAAATATATACCGCATTTGTATTTCAGTAATTGTGTAGACCTGAAAATTTGTATCCTGTGTGGCTTAAAGCATTAAAATTATCAGTCGGTCAAAATATACATGGCTGCATTTTAATGCCAAGAGTCAAGTGTTTAGACACATTTTCTTCTTTGGCATTCGTTTTTTCTTTTCCTTTTTCTTTTTCTTTTTTTTTTTTTGAACTGGGCTTTGGCTTCCGTTTCAGTTGGAGATAATTGAGATACTTTTGAAGGCATGTAATGCTATGGAAGGCCATGTTAAGAAGGTACGAATTTCTCTTGAACTTATGCTGGGAATCTTCTAAATTATTTATCCACAGATTAGGAATCCCATATATGCCTTGAAGTTGATCTCAGCTAACTACAAGGGTCATTTGATGCTTCTTCATCTGACCCATTTCCTTTAGCTGATTTACTGATAAGAGTCCCGTGCATCATACTTTTTCCAAAAAAAGAAGTCCCTAGCATCATGATGTTAACTGAGAAAGGTATTTGCATTAGACGGTAGATTTATTACTCAAATGAAGAATTATTTGGTGGGTGCTGCGTGAAAAATCCACAGCCAGTGATCGATTGGCAACCTTCTGATATGACTCGTTCAGTATATTGATACAGCCTCAGGAGGTGTTCCACTAACTCAGTTTTTTGAAAAAACTAGTTTTTCACGGTTTTTTATGTGATGCGTTGTGAGAGAATGACCTATCTCGGTGTTTGAAAAAAAACAATTTTTTGTTAGTGGAACACCCCCTGAGTTGTGGACTTATTTTTCTGTGTCTTTAGACATGCTTAGGATTCTGGGAACCCCCGGCAACCCTATAATTAGTGTCCTAAATATGGTACTTTTTGATTGAAAAATGTAGGAAAGAACGTTCTGTAAGATGATGAGCAATCTCTCTGCATTGTCATTGATATTTTCTGGTTTATATATGTCTATAGCAATCAGCCGTTCATTTTGCGACTCTCAGTGTGTTTATTCTTCATTCTTTTTCCTTCATTTTCTGATTGGATGTTATTTCAATTATTCGGGCAGTGTAAGACTCTGGTTTTCGAATATGGACCATTGATACTTACCAACGCAGAGCAATATCTTGAGAAAACAGACATGTGCAACGCAATCCATGCCTGTTATTCACCTTCTGCCGACAGCAATGAAGCAACACAGGTTGAGAAAACACCCATGCTTTCTGTAATGTAAGGAAGAAAAAAAAGAGACCAGATTGAAGATGTGGTAATGTAGATAATCAAGGTGCCATATTGTACATTGCTATATTTTATCTGTATTCAAACATTGTAAACTGGCTTCTGTTGATACTTCAAAGCTTTTTTTTTGGTCATTCGTAATTCTTAATCTATTACATGGGAAAGAGGAGGTAATGAAACTCGATCCCGGGATGCAGTATGAGGCATTCAAGAGCTCTACCGCATAAGCTAGCCACCACTTGCATACTCCAAAGCTTTTTACTTGTGCTAATATATTCGTTTTAATGAAGTTTACTTTTTGAAGGAATAATCCTCTGCCGCCATTAAAAATGACTGTACGTCTTGCTGGGCCATATGTAGACATGTCTGACAATTGAAAACATTCATCTTTTAGTGCCGTCGTTGAAAATGACTGGATGTCTTTTGGGCGATTTGCGGACATGTTCAAGGCTCTCTTTGAGGATTGAAAACATTCATCTTTTAGCGTTTGTGGAGAGTATGAACCATGTCAAAATTATGTTGATTGAATTTCGATCAATATGACTTGCAAACAGTCAAAAAAAATATACTCCACATACTACTTGATTGGAACCCATTTACCTATAGGTAAATATATTGGGATCATATTGCTTAATACTGGTGGGGTTGGTGGTGGGAATAGTGGCTGTAACAAGGCCCGAACAATCAAACGATGCTCTGCATAATTATTCGAATGTTTTCCAGTTTTGGACAAAAAAAAAAAATAAAGGGAGTAAAATGGCCTCCTAAGGTCGTGCTTGGTTATTAAAGTTTCATGGAATTGGACTAATTTTAAATATTAAGTAGTCTATCCAAGGTTGGCTTGTGATCTCATGATTAGGTGTAGAATCAGAATTGTCAACTCCGTATCATATCGGGAGCACGTAAGATAAACAAACGACATAGTTTAATATTCTTACCGTCCAAAATATGTTTTTAAAATAGAACACGTAGTTTAATGATTCGTACCGTCCAAGATATCAACATGTATCGAATTGTACCCAACTACATAGGTCTGTAGCCGGCTATAACCGCGATATTCCAATAAAATTTGGAGTCCATCATATATTAATCGTGAAAATTTGGAGTCCATCATACGTTAATTATGTAAATTTGCTCGTTGAGATATATTGAATTGTTAGAACTTTTTTTATTTTCTACTCTTAAGTTTTGCGATTATACATAAACATATTAAAGACACAAGATACATTTTGCTCTGAACCCAAAATTGGACCGAAATACACAATAATACCAATATGTATCGTTCAAGTATACAAAACGGTACTCTTGCCAGTATGTGATTGATAACTTCGACTAGAATCGCGCACACCAAATTTTATGTGAATTTTTTTTGATACAGTACTACATATATGCAAATTAATTTGGAGTTGAGATTGGATGTCGCACGACACCTTGCCTCAGCCTGTAATCGAACGCATTGGTAAATCATTTGCAACCCTACGCCCTCAGTGCATTTTTGCAACCCTATTTTAGACTCGGACTGCATCCTATATGGCTGCTCAAAACTAGCTCACAATCCATAACGAGATTGGAACTTCAGCTCAAGTTTATTACAACTGGACAGACGTGCTTGAATGAGCATTCTGAGGTCGGGCCATAAACAGAGGCCACACAGTAATAGTCGTCGATAACTTAGAATTACACGATACCGTTGAGAAGTATCACCATGGGCTCCCAAGTTCTACCGTAACATGTACAGGGTGCGCCTATATCATACGAGTCAAGAATTACATACTGCATCATGACAATTCATTTTGAAATAGAACTCGTATGATATACTTGAACGATTTTCTCTTGCAAATGCCTAGTATGGCGCACACTGAACGCCATTTCATCATGAGACACAACTATTCAATTGCTGAAATGGAAATAGATCCTTTAGACCAAGTACGCCAATATTTCCCAGTCTACATAGAACCTCAACCAATTACGCTATTTATAGAAGCATAATTCACAAGCGAAACTATGCTTAGTTGTTCACATAACTAGTATTGGCAGAGAGGGGGTCTCCAAATAGATTTACGACTATCTTACCGAGTGAATGGAGGAGGAATGTCGATAACAATTAACTACAAGTATCAAAAATTTCTTATGTGTTCAGGCGTGTATTCAACAGCGCATCAGAGCCACCAAACCCAGAGCATAATTTTACCCATCTTGCAATGATTTAAAGATAACAAAACCACCCTCGCCCCAAGTGGACCTAAAGCTTAGATCAACCAACGACGACGACGAAGAAGAAGAAGAAGAAGAAGAAGAAGAAGAACAAAGAAAGAAAGAAATAAATTGACGTGAAAACGATTTACCTGATGTTATTGTGCATGCCTGCCACGTGTTATACTATCATGCTACTGTAAGTAAATCTCCCTATAAAGAAGGAAAGGAAGATACAATGTTCAGTATTCTAAACTCTTCCAAAAGAGGCTGTTTTCCTCTCCAGAACAGGTGTATTTTAAGTCCCACATAACTGGCGTCACTTTTGTTTTTTCATTCATATGACCAAAGTGACTGTACATCTGGTGTGGAATAGAGACCGCCAATATGAGGCCTGGGGATCGACGAGTTTCCGATGCCTTCAGCTGAACCCTGTACAGCCCACTCCTTCCTGCTAGCCGAAACAAAACTGAAATAAGTATAATATAACTAATGAAAGAAATTTAAAAAAAAAAAAACTCATCCATTATAATGACAACAGATGCCAAACATTTCTAACGAATCAAACCTAACAGACTGAACCAAGCAGCGAGAGAACCAGTACACCATAATTATAGGACAGATGGTCAAATCAAAACAGTGACAAGAAACTTAGGATGATTATCACAAGCAACTTGAATCAGAAAAAAATTCCACACATACTTCAAAATCCATAACAAAAAAGGAGAGAGGGTAGATGTGTCCCACTTCAACAGGTGTGTTGACAAAACAAACAGATACGAGATGCAAGTACAAGAAATAAAAGAACTGTATTTAGTATCCCAAGTGCTTCTTTCAAACATCTATGACTTGCCCCTGAAATTTTGCAGATTGGGTTGAATTCCTAGCTTTCACGGTTCTCTATGTGAAGTGTGAACCACTATAGCTCAATGGTTTAAACATCTTCTTGAAGACAAGAAAATATAAAACATTGTATTCCTCGACATGACAAAAATATAGGTATTCTGTTTGGGGATGATATTCAATTTTTCTTTGTTCAAGAATGGATTATTTGTGTAGGTTCTACAAGTGAACATTTGCATTACCACTTGGAACATTCAAATCTCAATGCACCAAATCAAAGAGAAAAAGGGAGGTAACATCACCGTTCGAGAACAAATACCAAAGTTTTGAGAGGCGAAGGCGCAAGGCGAGGCGTTCGACCTTTCATGAGATGAGGCATAAGCCCCGAGGTGTTGAGGCATAAACCTTTCGATTTTTTATTTTTAATATAATCAAATAAATAAAATATAATTTAAAATACCATAAAAATTAACAAAAAAATGTTGCATAAAACATGTTCAATTAAAAAATCCATCCTTAGCACTCTTAAGTCTAAACCTATGCATAAAAATACTGCAAGCAATGAATACAGTAAATAAATGCTCATGCAATGAAGTGCTTTGACTTTACAGTAACTCCCATAAAAATAAACAGAGCACTGTGCTTTTCGTTTACCGTTCCACCGATAGAGCACTGTGCTTTTCTACTTTTCTTTTGCTATTCGAAACTTCCACCGAACAACCCAGGAGAAAAACAGAGCACTTCATCTCTCTTTTATTGAAGCACCGAAAAAGAAAAAGTTCAAAACAGAGCCACAGCAATACATTGCACTATCGCAGTGAGAGAGAGAGTGAGAGAGAGATGGATCACAGCAGCCAGAGCTTTTGAAGGAGACAATAGACACAATCCTCTCAAAACACAATCTTTGATCTTGTATATAGGTGGTAATAATTTACAAGGTATGGACTCTTCTCTTATCAAAACTGAAAAAGGAAATATTCTCTTCTGAGGCGTACACCTAACTCGTTGAGGCGAAAAAAGCGAACGCCCCAGTTGCCTTCGAACGCCTCCTGACACTAGGGCTATCGTGTAACTGGTTCACCACCTGAAGTTCATTGCGCAGATGCATTTCACGAATCACGACCGCCTTGCGGCTTGCCTCAAAAATGCCTTTGAAAACCTTGACAAATACCATCAGCGAGTGCCCAAGTCATCTTTAAATCAAAAGCAATTCAAGAATGACCATTTCTTCAGATAAAGTGGCATTTTGGCAAGAAATAGTTATTAGGGCATAGTCCAGGGTTCAGACTAAGGCAATAAATTAATACAGCATACTCCAGGACGTAAGTTCTGAAATGCCCCACGCGTAGAAAACATGAACGGCAAGAGTTGGTAAGCACAACTCCTTTCAGTCAAACTCATTGTCAACTGACAACAAAAATGTACGCTGGAAACAGAACCCCAGAAGTTTAAAAGTGGTTAGAAACTTCATTCAACATTAGAGGGAGCTTCCTATGTTTATATGGGTGGTCTAACAAAAAAAGGCTGAATAGGATTAAGTTTGTAATTTGTTGTCTGAGTACGCTGATGCCAATAGTAGTTTGGTAAATACCAATCGTACCAAATAATATTCTCCTGTGGAAGGTATACATATGGTCTTCATTTTGGATATCCTAACATGATTGTTAGAGAAGTCAATGTGTTAAAAGGATAACTTTCAGTTTTATCCCCTAGCTTTTCATTCATATTTTGTTTGCTTCATCCCTCAACTATCAAAAGCCTTTGTGCGACTTTCGCCATTAACAACTGTGGACTGGCATAAGTACTCTGGAGTTCCATAAGTACTATGGTCTGCAGCCTAACAAAACAGCAGTAGGGTGTACATTTCTGGCATGGAAAACCAGGATAAAGAGGTTCCATGTTCTTTATTGGGTTTCCAAAGGGGTACATTCCCAGTTAGATACATGAGTGTTCTTCTCATATTCTCAAAACTTTCTGTGGCAGATTGCAAAGGCCTCATTTCCAAAATGCTGGATAAAATCAAAAGTTGGGTGACAGTCAATAGGTTCTTGTCATATGCTGGAAGATTGCAACTCAGTTTGTCTGCATATTGAGAAGCTCTTAAGGAACTTTCTATGGACTGGTACTGAAATATATTCCCACTCTAACCAAGTTACTTGGCCCTCTGTCTTGGTTTAAGGAGAATTAAGGAATGGAATAATGCTTCCTTCCTAACGCACCTATGGTAT
Source organism: Vaccinium darrowii (assembly GCA_020921065.1). Classification (NCBI taxonomy): domain Eukaryota; kingdom Viridiplantae; phylum Streptophyta; class Magnoliopsida; order Ericales; family Ericaceae; genus Vaccinium; species Vaccinium darrowii. Next base: position 3,659,461 of record CM037159.1, on the reverse strand, counting down.
ATTTGCTCTCACCATAATTCTTGATGGGTTAAATGGTGCCATAAATATCTTATTAAAAGAAAAATCTTTGGATTCTAGAAGCTCCTAATTTTTCACGTACTTGGAGGGAAATTCTGAACCTTAGGGCTGTTGCTAGGCCCTTCATTAAGCATATTATTGGACACGGGAAAACACTTCCCTCTGGCATGACTATTGGCTGCCCCAAGGTCCCCTAAGCATATAATTTGGACCCAGGGTGATGGCTTCATCAGGTATCCCTATTGATGCTAAAGTGTCCATCCTGTTTATAACACTCAGTGGTCTTGGCCCTTCCCAGCATATCTCCTTCCAAATTTCCAGCCCAACTATGCTAGATCTGATCAAGTTCAATGGGCCAACTCTTCTAGTCCTACATTTAAAAAACTATGCTATCAGAACCCACCAACCTAAGATTCACTGGCATCACCTAATCGGTTCCCACGTCAATTCCCAGGCATTGCTTCATTTTCTGGCTGGCCATTAGAGGGAGCCTCAGGACCAAAGATAAAATGATTAGCTAGGGCATGCAAATCTGCCCTATACATTATGTAATCTACACAATGAGGACCTACAGCACCTTTTCTTTAACTGCCCTTTTTCAAGAACTATTTGGCAGCAAATTCGTTCTTATAGCGGCACTGCTAAACCTCCTCAACCATGGCATTCTGAAGTTGACTGGCTCATAGGGAAGTTCTGTGGCAAATCCTTCCATAACGTTATCAAAAAATTGGCTTGGGCAGCCATGGTCCATTCTGTCAAGCAAGAGATGAAGTACCGGAATTTCCAAGGAAGTCAAAAACCTCCATCTTCAGTCTTTAAGAAAAAGAGATTTGACGTTAGAATTAAGGGATCTCATCCTGGAATGTAAAAACCAGCCTCTCAAATATGGCCTTTTGCCACTCTTGGCAACTTGCTCCTGGGGCCTTTGCTGCTACTTGTTGCTTCCAGCTTTCATTTGTTATTTTCTCTTGTAATGGAAGATATGCATTGTTTTTTGTATTTGTTTGTTCTCTCAATAACATTTTCAATTACCAAAAAAGTTAACTCCTAACCATGAGCTAAAACTGTAAAAATAAAATAACAAATTCCTGCTCAAAGCTCACTAATACAGGTGGCAGCAACAGAAATATACTCACTCGAACTATAAAAATGTCTCAGTAATGAAAACAATGCACATCACCCAAACAATTGCTGCACAGAGAAATAAAATAACAAATTCCTGCTCAAAGCTCACCAAGACAGGTGGCAGCAACAGAAATATAGTCACTCGAACTATAAAAATGTCTCAGTAATGAAAACATGGCACATCATCACTTCACCAATTGCCCAATTGACTAAAGTAGGCAATCACATATTGAGATAATTTATCAGGGTAGATGTCTTACTTGGCTCGACAATCTGCTGGAGAAAATGGACGGTTAGTTGCAGATGAATTGGGACTACCATACATCATTTCATTCTGAGAGGCTTCCTGACGTGGATTGATAGAGATATGGCCATCAGCGCCTGGCATTGGTCCGAAAAAGGTATTTGATGACCACGGATCATCAGAGGAACCGGGAGCAGAAGTATGAAAGGTGCCACCATTTTGGCTATTGCCAAGGAAACCACCATTTTGGCTATTGCCAAGGAAAACATTCTGAGGAGAATGAGTACCAGCAAGAGTTTGATCATCTCTTGTGAAAAGTGATGCCATGGTCTTTTGAGCCATAGGATGAACAATGTCGTCCCTGGTTGATTTGTTCAGTTCTGGAGGTATTAGCCAACTGACTGGACCACTTACCAAACCTATACCATCTTGAACAAGAGGAGAACTGCCCCACATTTGCCATGTTCCATTGTCAGTTGCACTATTTAAATCATTTAATGGGGAGGTAATAACATCCTGGGCCTTGGGTGAACTTGAGAATCGACTAGAATTAGAATGCCTCCCGTCAGAGACTCGTATGCGTGACATCGGAGACTCAATTGGTGATGGCCTGTTCACTTCAGCTGCTGCAGATATGTTCTTTAAAGCACGTGTCTTTTCTAATCCCATGTCTGGTGCAAATCCACTGCCTTGGTCTGACTGGAAATTATCAAGTGACTCTGAAACTGGCCCAAGCAAAGATACTGGGTCAGGAATATAACATGGGTCTTCAAAAACGTCAGACTCTTCTGGTAAATAATCGCGAGTTGCCTCTCCAATACGAGGAAACATGGCTTCAGTTGTTAATGGAGGAACTGTGCTACTACTTGTTGCTATGGAAGGAAAAGTAGGTAAGGTAAATGGTGATGGCAGTCCAAAACTAATGGGGTTATCATATGATTGTACAGAAGAAGCGTGTCCAGAGAAAGCTGGGTTTCGAACTTCTGCTTGAGACTTCCCATTTGGTCTACTAATGACATTCGTGTTAGTGGCTGGAGCAACAGTTGATGAACGAGTAAATAGCTGTTGCCATGATTTTTTAGGGGCTGGTAATGGTTGTGGTTCAATAAGCACCTGCAGTAAACATCCCAAAAACATAAAGCAGAGGTAAGTTCATCATCCTCAACATGCCATGGCCAAAACAAGCAACCATACAATGTAGTCTTTGCTCTCCTGAAATTCTAGAGGAGAATTATCCCAACTCCATGCAGTACACAACACAACAAAAGTAACACAATTATAATGTAACCTAGAATGTTGTGCTAGATCTGATTGTTTTAAACTTTTAACTTTTAAATTTCAGATAAAGATAAGGGCACATGCCCAGATAGATAAACCCTAGAATTTTCTAAGTTACGTTCCTGGCTACATACTTTTGGAGAAGGATAGACACTAAATCCTTTCATAATCGAAGATTAATAGACAATCATTCAAGTAGTTCAACATTGCCAGTGAACAAACATCGCTAAAGAAAAACATTTATCTGAGAGCAGCAAGATAACTTACAGGACGGTTGGCGGTCTTATCATCCCCATTAGGAAGAGATTTCGCAGGCTGGGATAATTCTCTCCAATTAGCTGAAGGTTGGAACTGATCTACAGATCCATAAGGCTTGTTTTCTCGAGAAATGGTAGCAGCAGTAGCATTTACACCCTTCCCAAAGAAACCACCTCCACTAAATGCTTTCGAAGAAGACAAAAAAGTCCCCCTCACACGGTCCAAGTACCGTGTTCCAGCATTTACCCTGCTATAATTGTTTGTAATAGCACCCTTAATCCCATGTGTCATTTCTGTGCTTACGTTCTTGGCACTCTCTGTACTAGTTCTCTGATGTTCCCACCTATCAGTATCACTCCTCCTGTCTAACTCCCGTTTCCGCTCACTTTCCTTACCTGCTCTCTTTTCCAGTTCCTCTGCATCCGAGTTGCTTTTACTAGACCATTTGTCCTTTTCCTTCCTTCTTTGCTGGCGTTTTTTCTCTGCTTCCTTCTTAATGTCTTTTTCTTTGGCAGGAGTTGAATTCCTGCCACGATCCTTCTCAACCTCCATCTTCTCACCCCTCAGTCTCCTACGTTCCTCCACTAGTCTTGCAACCTCTTCCCTCTGCTTTCTCTCCTCCTCCTCCAATAGCTCCCTCTCTATCCTAGCCTGTCTCTTTTCTTCAGCTTTTCTGCGAGCTCTCTCTCCTCTACTCTCCTGAGAATTCCCCCCATTCTCTCCTTGTTTAGCCAACATCCCCTTGTGCTCTACATCTGATGAAGCGTCATCTCTAGATGAACTAACCCTAGTGATCTTCCGCCAGAGCCATCCAATGCTCAAGAAAAAAGCAGTCAATATCTTGCAAGCAAAAATAACAATCCGTGAATAAGAATTATCAGCCACACAATGGTCATCACCGCTGAAAAATCCACCCCCATTCTTCCTCCAAGAACTAGGCTTCCCAGCAAAAGACCCACTGACCCAATTACCATTCTCTATCCATTCTTGACCACATACCCAACTATTATCAGACCACACCTTCCCGTTTAACATCTTACCACCTTTCCCAACCAAATCCTTCAAAATCCCAGAATTCGCTAGCCCCAATCCAGGTGATACAGGGAGGTCCAAAACTGGTCTCTTTGAAATATGCCCACAATAGGAACACATAAACCGACCCCCACCAGGGTTCTGATCCTTATACGGGGTCAAACAGTTCCTACACTTCCTTGTAGCCGTCTTGCGAAGCTTCTGCATTTCGATAGCCTCAAACCTTTTTTTCTCTCTAATCCAGGCATTCCTTCGAACCCGCCAAGCAGACAACTGCGGCATTAATATCTCATACCAGAAAAGGGTAACCAACAACACGAAGAAGCATGCCAACCTTGGCGACGTGATTTCGAATCGGAAAGCCGGTGGCAACAGCTGAGATAAAGCCCACAGGCCAATTAGTGGAATTACTAACCATGGAAGCATGGTAGCAACCCGTCGAGACCACTTCTGAATCACGCAGAGTATACACATTATCCCCTTACCCCCCAAAACCTATCTTTCCCCAAATTCTACAAACCCTAGGAATGCAATACACCCAATCGCAGCTCTGCAATATCCCAAACAATAAAAGACCCTAGCTTTAGCTCTTCTCCAAATCAAATTTAAAATGAAATACAATCGGTCCAAACCCTAACAACAGGACTTGTGCAATACGTCTTGTTTTTCAAATGGCAACAAAAATCCAAGATTAAGGGTAAGAATACTAGTCTTGAATCTTGACAAGAACGATTAATAAATTGAAAATTTGTAGTTTTCGCAAAACGGCGTCAATTGAGGGAGCTACGAAACCTAGGTATGACGAAATGAATCAAAATCGAATGGGATTAGATGAGGAGGAGACTTACCGATTGGAATAATATCGGAGATGACGGCGGTGGCGTTGGTGGTGGTGTCGGCGGATCCCCGTCCGAGATAACGACGGTCGTTGATACGGTTCGTTCTATTTTTACCAAATGAAGAAACTACGGTGAGAGACGAAAAGATGAGAGAAGAAGAAAACACGAAGAAGAAGACGAGGGAATGGCGAGATCGGTATATAAGTAGGTAATTCTTGAACCGGTGCGGTCTTTCGACCGGGTTTAGGGATCAAACGGGTTGATTTGAGGATGGAATGGATGATGTGGGTTTGGATCTCCTGTAGTTCGATGTTTTTTAGTGAGATTGATATTGGCAGGGTGGAGGTGTGCAAGCCGGTCCATTTTATGTTGATGGAAGTGTATCAGAAGTGATGTGATGTGATTGTTTCTAGGACTTGTAATCAACACGGTCAGACAAAGTTGCATCCTATTTAAAGGGTGTTTGTGATAGGGATAGGGTACCCTATTTTGAGATTCTAATGTCATAGGTGTGTTAGTTCTGTACCACCTTGAAGTATGTATCTTATTACTAGTACTTGTCATGCTTTGTTGACTACATTTGCAACGCACTAATTACCTAATTTCCCATTGGATAAAATCAAGAATCACTAAAAATTGAGTTAAAATCCAATTTTGATAAAAATCTTAATCCAATGAATCATTTAGCATTTTAACTTTCATTTTGTTTTACTACCATAAAACACAAATAAACATTAACATTTCATTCATGAGTTTTTTTTTTTTTTCCGTTCCGAAATTAACAACAGATCAAATTAGGCTTATTAACCTTTTTGGTCTCTAAAGTACTCATCGTATGTCAATTTCGTCTCTAGTGTATAAATTGCTGACATTTAGTGTAACACCCGTTCCGGATATTTAGAATTTAATTCGCAATTTAGAGTGGTGGTGTGGTGACACCCACTAATTTTTCCATGAGTGGGTGCATAATTAATTTTACTTTTCGAGAATGTTATTGGATAAACCGAGACCGGGGTTAGTCTCAAAATAATTTATTTGGGCCATGGTAAAAATTTTAGAATTTTCTGGGGTGGATTCTGGACTGCACGGTCGAAACGGGGCTTGTACTCACCACACCCAATCATTTTCCCCTCAATAATTCAGTTGAGGGGATATTTTTCCCCTTAAAGAGATCAGTACGTAGAAAGAAAAGGAAAGAAGAAAAGAGAAAGAAGAAGGGAAAGGAAGAGAAGAAGGAGAAGAAAGAGGAAGAAGAGGAAAGAAGAAGAAAAATTGGGGAAAACCCAAATTGAGGTACGAATTGAAGATTAATTTCCGAAATTCTTAAGCTATGATGTTCATATACAAGTTAATTTGGTATTTTGCATCTCATAAGAGTGATTTGGGGTTTGATTTTTATGAAATTCGTGAAAGGAAGATGAAGGTGTTCACTGACTGGTTTTTCACAAAACCAAATCTGCCACGGTTTTTGGTGAATTTTAAGACATGGTTCTATAAGTCAGAATTTTACGAGATTTTTACAGTGGATGCCCATGGATGTTCTATGTGTTGTGTAAAAATTCCAGAGTTTAATTCAAAGTACAGAAAATATGAAAATTCGTGAATCAATCTGTGGTCAGGTGCGTGTTTGGGCAGACAGCACTGACATGTCCTGGGAAAACGGTTATAACTTTTAGCTCGGGTATCCGATTGGTACACCGTCTTTTGATTCTGAAACTAGACTCATATACCTTCGATTTGATGTATGGTTTATGCTCTAATTCCTTCTGGAGAATAGCAGTTTTTAATTTGAAGTTGGAGGAAAATCTGTTTTGGGAAATTTTCAGCAGGTTCTGGGTTAGTTTGATGGTTGATTAAAAATAGTTACAGAGCTTGGAAAATTCTGAATTTTTGATATGATGATTGAGTATGAGTTTGGAGGTTGTGGTACAAATTTCGTGGGAAATGGATTATTAGATTAATTCTGGAAATTCATAGAGCGCAGCACTGTTGAGTTGTAGGATACATTTTCATGCATTTCACTTACATTTGGGCATGAATTTTTGGTAGTGAGCTTATGGATGATACATAATTGATGTCATAGGTGATGATACTGTAAGATAGTCGTGGTGACACTTCTGGTGCATAGAGGTTAAGTCTATGGCGGAGTTGGTCCTGTTGTGACAGGTGAGAATGTACAGCTTCTATAATAAATAGAAATGTGTAGTGTTTATGTGGTGTTTTCAAATATGTGGTGTGATTATTGATGTTTTGAAAACTCTCCTTGTGATTTTTGTATATGTTAAAAGTATTATGTTTGGATGGATTAAATGATTTCAGTGATGGATCAAATGATTTTTGGTGGGTGGAAAGATAATTTTTATGCCTCTTGTGCCAATGTCTGTGTGAGCGGCAAACAATTGTGAGGTTTGCCAGTAAGCTTTTGCTTACCTTTGTGGAGCCAAAAAGTTGCAAGGTTGGCATCTTGCAGCGTGGGCTGTGCCAATATTTGTGTGAGATGGCAAGCAATTTGTGAGGCTTGTCGGTGAGCTTTGCTTACCCTGTGGGTTGCACCTACCATTGGTGATAAAGAATGGCCCTCGTCACCGCCACTATATGTGAGCCTGTGAGCGAGGTAACGGTACCGTCATAACTCCCGGTCGTGAGGTTGACGACTCGTTGGCACATTGGGTGAAATGATAGGATATTATTTTATATTGTGAAAGAAAATGTGAAATATTTTGCAAAACTTACAGAGGTGTGTTGATGAAATGGGCCGGTGGGCCGTGTTTTTGAGATGAGCCGATAGGCCGTGTTTTTTAGATGAGCCGATAGGCCGTGTTTTTGAGATGGGCCGGTGGGCCATGTTTTGAGATGAGCCGGTGGGCTGCAATTTTGAAATAAAAATATGGTGGGCTGTGTTTTTGAGATAAAAGTGTGGGGTGTGATGTTTAAAACTGTGATCCATCTAAATTGTTTAAGCAAATGTGTTGGTGTGTTGTTTATGCTTCGATCCATCTAAATACTTATCATTTCCATTTATTATGTTGCTAAGGTACATTCTCCTGTAACCTTTCTGATTGCAGATTTCCAGTTGAGCTAGACATCGGTCCACTACAGTGCCAGAGTGCTAGTCAGGTGTTCCTAGAGGTTGTGTTCTGTGATTTTGTCAGTCAGTGGGTGATGTGGATAATCAGTATTTTGTGGAGTTAGTGTGGTTGAGTACATGTCAAATGATTTTGACTGTACAGTTGTTGTGAAGGTGTGAACACCTGTTTTGGTTATGGCAGTTGAGTTTGGTGTTATAATATCTTTTGTTTGCATTCGTTACGAGTTGCAGTTGAGCTTTGTATAATAGTTTTTGTGAGTAGCCTAAAAGGCGTACAGATGGTGACAGGTGTGATGCCATTTTGTGCATGCTAGTTTGTGATGGAGCGGGGTGTGACATTTAGCCCTCAACATTTCAATTTTGTACAACTGAAGTCCCAAAGACTAACGTCATGAGCCCCATTCGTTTAAATGAGGGGCATCTTTAAGCTTATTAATCTTTTTGGTCCCCAAAGTATCCATCGCATGTCAATTTCATCTCTAATGTATCAATTGCTGACATTTATCTCCCAACGCTTCAATTTTGTACAACTCAAGTCCCCAAGACTAATAATGTCTTAAGCCCCATCTGTTTAAATGAGGGGCATTTTCATCATTTCACCCATCTCAAATTTTTTCCAACAAAATCAGGGAAAAAAAACTAAAAATTTCTCTCTCTCTCTCTCTCTCTCTCTCTCTCTCCTGAAATCCAATCTCCCTCCCCTCTGCCTCTTCCCTCCACCCACCGCCACAACCACCACCACCTATACTCCACAAATTTTTCCTAAAGTGCAGAAAGATAACATCCACCGTTTTGTCAACTAAGAGCTCACCACCACTCTCTCTCCTCCACTAAAAACATAAAGTCTATTTTCCAATTTTTGTATCTCGTAATCTCTCTCTTCCCTAAAATTGTCGCTGTCCACATTTCCAACTTCCACTCCATAAAAGAACGTCAGTGATTCCCTCTGCCAATTCGTTGACTAAGAGTTCTGATTCCCTCGCCGTTGGCTTTCCAAATTTCCACACTACCATGGTGCCATATCAATCTCCCTGTTGAAAATCTATCCCTAATTTCATCTTATACTTTTGATTTTTCAATTGAGTTTCGAAATTTTGGGGCTTTGTGTTGATTCCATCTGCAATAGGCATCTGGAGATTAATGCTTGTTTTGATTCTATGTTGTTAAAAGCAAAGATTTTTCATGTGCCAATGTCTGTTTTTCAGGAATTGGGGCTTCCATTTTTTCTTCGTAAGGTAACTTGAATCAGGGCCGAGTGTAGAAAAATCAAAGGAAAAATCTGCAATTAGATTTAGGGGTTGAAGGAAAAATCTGCACTTAGACATTTGTGTGCAGTTATATGTCTTCTTAATGCTGCTCTATACTAGAGTTGCTTTTGTACCAGTTTATTTAAGAAAGTAAACTCTATGCGTCTAATGTGGAAAACCCCAAGTTTCCACCACTATGATTTGTTGGCCCATTAGGCATTCATTGTAGTAATTGAAACCATTCTTGTATGGCCCGCAGAATTATATATCCACGTAAATAATCAACTTGATCGGATATCGATAGGTATATCATATATTAAATTTTGATTCATAAAATTGACAGTATGATTCTATCAATAACTTTAAAGTTCAAAGTGTCCATGATTGTACCAGTTTAAAAAAAAAAAAAAAAAAAGTGTCCTTGACCATCTATTTCATATAAAATTTCCATCTTAATATATCTATCGATATTCTGTTAAGCTGATTGTTTGCATAGATATACTACTCTATGAGTCCTACAATATTAACTATTTATATTACTGAAATCAAACACTATGGGTGACATAAACCATGGGGTTTCCACCTAGGGTGGAAATAATATAATCTCTTTATTTAAATTCTATGATCTTAGACGTGCTGATGTATTTATTAGGGGTTTAATTAGAGAAAATGCTTAACTAAAGTACGCATGCATGGTTGGCATTTTCTCCGGTATAAATTGAAGATAGTGCTTTTATTAGCAATAATTCTGCATATATGCAGCATGCTCGTTAATTATATATACTTTATTACCTAGGGATTATCTTATCCCAAAGTAATTTCCCAATTATATGAAAGCCACCTCGTTACACATATATCAAGTAATTATTATCAAGTTAAGGACTTTGCATAGCTAGCAACATCAATAAATAGGAGTACTAGAATTTAAATGTCTGGGTACCTAATAACAAAAGGGAAAGAGACCCTATTGATCATTTGGGTATCTAGCTTAGAACATCATATTGTAATCTTTTGTAAGTGTGAAACCTAAGGAAAAATATATAGTTCATTTTACAATCCTAGTCTATATCTTTAACTTTAAATGTGATGCTAAATGGGATCCACCATTGTCCCACTTTAACAATGCTAGTCTTTAACTTTATTTTGTACACTTTGGTGTATTCGTCAATGTAAAATAGATAATTCACTGAATTGAATATTAGTAAAGACTTGGTTGAATCATATATGTTCTCAGAGCAAAAGACATGTCCCAATTAGCTAGGGTCGTCACAACAAAGTATTCTTGCGACTTGCGAGTTAACCACTAGATTGTCCAAGAAAGGATAACCCGTCACCATAGTTCTACCAAGGTGCGAGTGGGACCAAAGCCCCCCCCACGCATCGTCTGATTCAAGAGTTCTACGACCCACAAGCGGGATTCGAATCCATTACCATGTCAGCCGGAGGAAATTTCACCCATGCTGCTCCTTAACTCGGGATCACCATTCTAGTGTCCTAGCTGGTAACAAATGATTGAGTCTTTTTTCCTCCTGCAAGAGGTTGGGGGATTTAAGAAAATGGAAATTTTAGTTTTATGAAAAACTATGAGAAAGGAGGGGTTGAAATGTGGCCCAATGTGCTGCTCGTTGCAAGCATGTAAGTGGGCTGCCAAGCATAGTAGGTAATTTTAGCACTCCTGCGTGGCACGTGTGTGTGTATATATATATATATATATATATATGTATATATATATATGACTAATAAATGAGCAGAGTCATCCGACAAGTGAATTCTACAAGCTTGATTTGAAAACTTGACGAGTTCAAAAGTATATTCAAGCTAGGCGAGTTTTAATAGAGCAAACTAAAGTAGCTTGTACATTTAATGCCCTACAAGATGAATAAGAAACTAATCTTGAATAAGCTTTAACAAGCTGCACGCGAGCTCAAATTTGAGCGACTTTTTTCTATCTAAAATACAATGGGGACAACTGTTTCGGCTGCTCATTTCATCAGCTAAGGGTATGTGTTATTATTGATATCGAATGTGTACAAGGTACTAACGAATACACGCCAGGGGCCCCAAAACCTCAAGAAGTTTTTTAAACCAAATATCGTTTTAATAAAGTCTTTTTTACTAAAAAACAAAAACAAATGTAATGGCACATAATAGAATTTCAGCCATAAAAAAATATATATATTGTGAAACTTGTACTTTTAATACAAATTCCCAACTCTCCACAAGGTGGTGTTAATAGAGCAAACTAAAGTAGCTTGTACATTTAGTGCCCTTTATATTCACAAAAGTTAATAAACCACTGCAGATGACGTGGATCGAACTTGCGACTTTATATTCGAGATCTTACTCGTCCCAAAATGACCACCGCAACCAAAGGAGTTATAGGTTCTCACAATGAACAACAAATATATATACAACTTTTAAAATGGGTCCCGAAAATCCCAGGGCCGGGCCTGAAAGTGAGAAAAACATTTGGAATGGGCACGAACCAACTTCTTGGTGAAATAAGATTAGTATAAAAAATAAATGGAGTGATTTTCACACTCCCAAATTTATATACACCTTATTTTTTTGGTCTTTTAATGAAATTTTATGGGGTTTGAAAATATAGTAATAAAATTAGTATTAAAATATCATATTTGGGGTGTGAAGCAGGGAAAGTCACCCTGTTAGCGTAGAATTCAGAAGACTGGGAATATTTTAGAGAGAGAGAGAGAGGGTTGAATTCTAAAGCGTCTCTACTCTCTATTATTCCCCCTTCTCTCTCAGGGGCTTCTGCTCTGCGAAACCCTAGTTATTGTGCACAGGGCATCACAGATCGCGAATTGAAAGACGACGTCGGATGGCGGAACTAGGGCAACAACAAACGGTGGAGTTCTCCACTCTGGTGGGTCGAGCGGCCGAGGAATCCTACCTCTCCCTGAAAGAACTGGTCGACAAATCCAGGTCAACTGAGCAATCCGATTCCGATAAAAAGATTAACATTTTGAAGTTCTTGGTCAAGACCCAGCAGCGGATGCTTCGACTCAATGTTCTTGCCAAGTGGTGTCAGCAGGTGATAAAAATGATCTCTTTTTCCCTATTTTTTTATTCACTCGAGGAGGAGCTCTTGAATTTTGAGCTGATAGTTTTGTGTTAAAGACCAGAGTTTCTTGAGAATTAGCACCTTATCTTTTGCTGAAGTTCTTTAAAGTTTGTTTCTTTGAAGTGTTAACCTCAGCGCACCCCGGCAAATCCTGGGCGCTGAGGTTAACACTGGACAAATCTCTAGTTGCACTCGATGAACTCTTGAATTTTGAACTGAAAGTTTTCGTGTTATTTCTCAGATTTCCTTGTGAATTAACTCGTTATATTTTGCTGAAGTTTGTTTGCTAAACAACTGGGTTGGGTTAGCTTTCTCACATGGGCTAATCCTGGGGCCAAGTTACCGACCAGGAAAATCTCTAGCTTTTGCTTTTCTATAATTGCCTAAATAAGCTACTTGTAGTGATGAACGAACGGAGAAGATGGTTGATCAAGCTTGGTTTAAAAAGCTCAACGAGTTCTATAAATATGTTCGAGCTTAGCTTGTTTATGAGTGGAGCCGATCTCAAATGAGCTTTAGTCGAGCCGAACACGAGTAGCTTGAAGGAGTAGTAGTAGCATGGTTCTAAAGTCGCTAGGCACTATTTGGGTGGCGGATGGCCATCTAGCGCGTAGGCTGAATAGTCAGTGCTTAGAGATTAGTTATTGCTTTTTTTTTCCCCCAAAAATATTCCCCCTCCCCAAAGTTTGAGAAAGTAGAACAGTAAAACATTAAATAATATCCAGTACAAAAATATCAAACATTCATCCATCTATCCATCCATCAAAATCAAATGTTTTACTAATGTTTAGTTTACACTGATTAACTATTTGTTACTCATAGTCATAGACTCTTCCTCATTGAAGATTTCATTAAAGTCGACATTCATTTTCTGCGCCAGCTTTTTACTCATAATATTTACCTTATGAGAGGTCTGCATTGCTGCGATTTAGGAATGTTGATTGTCTATAGAACTCGGATGTCATTACATATATTTTTTTTGGTTAAATAACACTTGACACCCTGTACTTCATACGATTACATATGTAACTAAACCCACCTACCCGACTAATGCCGCCTAGGCTGACTAATCCCATCCGAGTTTGGTTTGAAACTTTAACTAGTTTTTAAAAAGATGGCCAATTTTGGTTTGTTCATGACAAACCTACCAATCTTGAACGAGGTTTTATTTCTCTTGATTCTGTCTGTGGCTACGTGCAATTCTGGTGGAACTGTTAAAACCATTTTTTCCTGTTTGCTAGTTCGTTTGTACATCGTTCTTGCTGCTAGTAATATGGTGGAATTTCCTGCTGTTGTGTCCTCTCTACTATACCGATGAACTCTTCTCTTCCACATAGTTATAATTATCTATCGTCTTGTAAGTCCCTACTTTTCGATCTGCAGGTTCCCTTAATACAATATAGCCAACAACTTGCATCAACTTTGTCGAATCATGATATGTGCTTCACTCAAGCAGCAGATTCCCTTTTTTTCATGCATGAAGGGCTTCAGCAAGCTCGTGCGCCTAGCTATGATGTTCCCTCTGCCATTGAAGTCCTCCTTACTGGCAATTACCAGCGTATACCAAAATGTGTAGAAGGCATTGGTATTCAGAGCACATTAATGATAGATCAGCAGAAGCCAGCTTTGAAGAAGTTAGATACACTTGTGAGGTCAAAGTTACTAGAAGTTACTCTTCCCAAAGAAATTTCTGAAGTCAAAGTTTCTGATGGTACTGTGATACTTCGTGTGGATGGGGAATTTAAGGTTTTGGTTACTCTTGGATATCGAGGGCATCTAACAATGTGGAGGATATTGCATTTGGAGCTGCTTGTTGGTGAGAGAAGTGGTCTTGTGAAGCTGGAAGAATCGCGAAGGCATGCTCTTGGAGATGACTTAGAGCGTAGAATGGCAGCTGCTGAAAATCCGTTTATTAGTTTATACTCTGTTCTCCATGAGCTTTGCATTGCGCTTGTTATGGACACTGTAATAAGACAAGTGCAATCACTTCGCCAAGGTCGATGGAAAGATGCCATTCGGTTTGAGCTTGTATCGGACGGTGGCGCGGTACAAGGTGGGAGTGGTGGTACCATGCAAACGAGTCAAGATGGTGAAACCGATTCGGCTGGTCTACGAACTCCTGGACTAAAAATTTTATACTGGTTAGATTTTGACAGAACTTCTGGCACATCTGACTCTGGATCATGCCCATTTTTGAAAATTGAACCAGGACCAGATCTACAGATAAAGTGTCTTAATAGCTCATTTGTCATAGATCCTCTAACTGGCAAGGAGGCAGAATTCTTCCTTGACCAGAGTTGTATTGATGTTGAGAAATTGCTGCTAAGAGCTATATGTTGTTATAGATATACTCGCTTGCTTGAAATCTATAAAGAGCTGGTGAAAAATGCTGAGATCTGTCGGACTGCTGGTGATGTTCTTCTCCAGTGCCATCCAGATGAATCTGGTGTCAGCTATAAAAAGGTTGGTTGAATTTACAGATGTCTATTGTGATTTGGTCTTTATTTCAGCATCGTATAATATACACAGTGCTGCCACCAACTCGCTCATGCTCCCCAAAATTGGCTTTCATCTCAAACTTTGAGAACACCTTGCTCGATATATTACTTCTTTCTTCCTTGGTATGTAAATTTGACATAATAATGGTTACGGGATGTCAATCAGTCATAGTCCTAGGAGCAGAAATAACTGAAGAGAATAAATACTCGTGTTCTCAAATCCTGTCTTTTGTGTTTGTCGACCATACTATTTGTATAGCTGTTGAGTTTAAGAAGTCATACCGGGATCTATGCATCAAGTTCTATTTGTCAGTTTCGTCGAGGCCATTGGTGTATTTTCCAACAGTGTAATCGTGCTCTGTCACATTCTAGTGCTCTGTTCTCAATTGAAATTTAAAGGTAATTAGTAAGTGACTATGTTGTAATTAGTGGAGGATTCAGATGGAGGTGTTAAACCATACACTGTGTCATTTGTGGATTACCTTGCTAGCCGTAACTATTTAACTTTGTAGCTGTTGTCAGGGGCCAATAGCCCATATGTTGTCAATGCTAATCCTGGTTTGATGTTGGGCGCCTCACCCTCTAGTTAGTTGGTTGATGTCACTTACAGTAGTGAAAATACTATTCTTATTGTTGTTAAAAGATGGTATTTTTGTTCAATTAATTGGAGAGTCTCCCCGCCTGCCTGATTTGGATGTGGATTGCAGATTATAGGTATTTTTTAATTCGCCATTACTCGGCATCCAAAGCTGTACTAATGATCCCAACCTGGCTTGTCACTTTGTAAAATTATTCTATGGTGCTTTTCAGTTTACTTTCTGATTTCTATCTTCTTTCTAAATAACTTTCATGATTGGCCATAAGGTCTTACACAATTTTTTGCTGAATCTTCTTTTGGTTTTTGACAAATAAATATTTGATTTCTTGTGCAATTTTAGTGCATTTGCCTTATGGCTGAAGTTAATAAATATCTTGTTCTTGTGTGCTGAATTTCTGTTGTCAGAAGGATAACAAATCAAATGCCAGGGAATGTGAAGGGCAGGAAGTACTAAATGTTCGTGCCTATGGCTCCTCATTTTTCACCCTTGGGATAAATATAAGGTTTTCCTTTCTTACTATGCCAATAAATTGCATCAAATTTGTAATCCTTACAGATGCCTTTTACCATTTTCTAAAATATTTTAGTCCAGATTTATGCAATTGACCATATGTCTGTATGTAACTGATAGCTAAGCCAGAGGCCAATAGACGAATGCATGTTCTTGATATTTTCTTTGGTTTCAATAAATGTCATTTTTTATACTTGGTATTTGATAGAACAAACTTCTGGTATGTCGATTTGCAAATGTAAAGACTGTAGACTAGGATACAGTTTGTTGTTTGTCATTTTGTGTGTTTCAGTTTCCTTGCTATTGCTAAATAGAGTAGGGGGTGTCACCAAATTTTGGGGTTTAGTTCCACGGCATACGTCCCTTGAGTTCTCGAATTTTGGACGTATAGGTGGTACGATATTTCCGTGGTAAAACTTTTTAAGAGCAGCCACTTTATGCATATATTGTCAAAGGGTTTGTTTCCAGTTCTCCCCTGCCCATACCCCCATTGGTTGGGGATTACATAAGTACTACTGTTGTTGTCATGTCATTGTTTTTGAGGATTCAGGGTCATCACATATTTTTTCTGTTAATCTTGTGTGTAGAATCTTTACATGGAAACACTAATTGAGGGCTGGAGCGCGTTCCCAATAATGTCAGGCACATCTTGATTATAGTTTTGCCATATAGTCATGTTAGGGAGTGTGAGAACTGCCAAACAGGTTCCTAGGAGTATCTATGCAGCGTTGGTCTCAACATTTCTCACTCTTCCTCCCAAAATATTTGGTTAAAAACTTATACAAATCATGTGAATTGAATACTCCATTGAACCTATGATTGTCAGTCAGCCATCAACTAACCCGTGCATAATGGGATCTGATCAAGCATGGAAGCACCATTGCTTTTTTTCAATTGGCTTCTATTGTTTGTATTTAGGCTTGATTTAATCAACACCCCCTAAACTATCACTTTTTGTCACTTTCACCCCCTCCACTACAAAACCAATCAACTTCACCCCCTAAACTATCATTCCCAATCACCATCACCCCTTTTGTTAACATCTGTTAATATTTTGGACGGAAACTGGAAAACATATGCCTTTTTTTAGTGAATTACTCTAAATTGCCCTTCCCTTTGGCGGGAAAAATGCCCTTTGTTGTATTTATACCTTACCAAACTGTATTTCCGTTACCAGAACTCCCTTTTCTCTCTCTCCTGTCCTCCCACTCCTCCCACCAATCCACGAAACATCCAGACCTTCCTTCTCTCTCCTCCCCCACTTCACTTCTTCCTCTCCTGTCCTCCCACCCCAACCTAGAAACCCTCATCCCCTCCCACCCCAAGGCAGTAACCCTCATTCTCCATACTGCCGTACACATCTTCCTCTCCTCCCACCCCAACCCAGAAACCCTCCTTCTCCCTCATTTCCGTACCCAATACCCCACGACCTAATTTTGCCCTGCTCCATTACATATATAAGGCAGGGTATATGATTCTTTTTGTGTCCTTCTGTTAACAGATGTTAGCAGAAGGGGTGATAGTGATTGGAAATGAGAGTTTAGGGGGTGAAGTTGATTGATTTTATAGTTGAGCTGGTGAAAGTGACAAAAAGTGATAGTTTAGGGGGTGCGATGAAATTAAGCCTTGTATTTTATTCTGAGGACCTGAACTCATCTTCAGATACCCAGTATTCCTTACAAAAAATGCTGATTGGAATATACTGCCAATAATTTTCTAGGGTGAATATATGGTATTTTTATGATGTTCTATATAGATATCAGTGTTTATTTTTGACCTGTAGGACTGGACGTTTTCTTCTCCACTCGTCGAAAAACATTATTACTCCTTCGGCAGTTCAAGAATGTGAAGAAGCCCTGAACCAAGGTAGCATGATGGCTGCTGAAGTTTTTATAAGATTGAGAAGCAGAAGTATTTTGCACTTATTTGCATGTATTGGCAGGTTTATAGGCCTGGAGGTAATCACTTTTATCTTCTTATTCTGTTTGTGTCTCATTCAGCGTCACACCCTTGCAATTTCAATGTGGTTTTTTAGGTGTTTCACTCTCTGATTTTGACCATGTTAGTTGATCTTCTTGTTGTAATAGATATAATGAAGTTGACACTGTCATGTTATTGTCCACTTGCCTCATATCACTGTCTGGACCTTTTGATGCTTGCAGGTTTATGAACATGGCTTTGCTGCAGTTAAGGTTCCCAAGTACATTTTGAATGGTCCTAATTCGTTGCTGATGGGATTTCCAGATTCTGGGAGCTCATATTTTTTGCTAATGCAGCTCGATAAGGATTTTAAACCCCTTTTCAAATTGCTTGAGACTCAGCCCGATCCGGCCGGAAAAGATCATTCTTCTTGTGACTTGCACAATTTTATCCGCTCAATGAATGTTGACATTGGTCAGATTCAGATGCATGAAGATGATGTCAACCTGAGCCTTCTTGACTTTGGAAAACTGCTTCCACTTTCACCTAATGCTGCAGGTGCTAATCAGACTTCTGGACAAGGTATTCTCTCTGAGCTCACCCAAGAAGGTTCTATGATTGGTTCGGGAAATCTTCCATCAAGTTTCTCTTCTATCGTTGATGAAGTATTTGAGCTTGAGAGAGGGTCATCTGCACCTTTTCCAAGTCAGCCCCCCTCTTCATCATTCAATACATCTGTTGCTTCGCCTTTTGGCTCTGGTCCAGTGAATTTTCGAAGTATAAAAGGTGGAACCTCAGCTCACATCAGCAATGTTCCAAAAGTTCCTAGTGGATCTCCCCATTATAGTGGATCTATTTATTCGTCAAGCAATTTGAAGGGCATGATTCAGACTATTCCTGTCAGTTCACCATCTTCTGGTCCAGCAAGGGGTCCAAATCTGAAAAAACTATCTGCTTCAAAGTCTGATCAGGATCTGTCTTCTATTAGATCTACACATTCTACTGATTCTTCTGCCACAATGGATGAAGATCAGCTGAATGCTTCTGGAAATAGGTCATCTCGATTATTGTCCCCACCGAGACTGACTGGCTCCCGAGCATCTGCGCCAATTTCAAAACCCATTGGGCCCATAAACTCAACAACTGCGGCTGTGGAAGGATCATTTAAAGTTTCTGGATCTAGCTCCTGGGCTACAACTACCAAGTGTAAGTTGCTTGCTCTTAGGTTATCTGCATTTGCCCCAATTTTTAAATTTGCTTTAAACCATATCTTTTTGAGTTGATATATGTTCTCATAAACTCCCTCAATTCAGCCGAGAGACCAGATGTTGCTGTTAGTCCTAGCTCAATTCTCGATGCTGTTAAAAGGTCACGAAAGCGAACTGTGTCAGATATGTTGAACTTGATTCCATCACTTCTAGAGGATTATTCAGGTTTTTCTAAGCGGAGGAAAATCACGGAATCAGGATTCAAGCAACAGATTTCTCCACATCCACTCTTTTCATCGGAGATGGTTGGCAAACCTGAAGGTTATAGTTATGCAAGTCTAATTGCCGAAGCAAACAAAGGAAATGCACCCTCTAGCATATATGTATCAGCCCTTCTTCATGTTGTTAGGCACTGCTCAGTTTGTATCAAGCATGCCCGACTAACTAGCCAGATGGATGCACTTGACATTCCTTATGTTGAAGAAGTGGGTCTAAGAAATGCATCCTCAAACTTATGGTTCCGACTCCCATTTGCTAGAGGCGATACATGGCAACACATATGTTTGCGACTTGGTCGACCTGGAAGCATGTGTTGGGATGTTAAAATAAATGACCAGCACTTCAGGGACTTGTGGGAACTTCAGAAGGGGAACAATACTACTCCATGGGGTTCTGGAGTTCGTATTGCCAATACTTCTGACGTGGATTCTCACATCCGTTATGATCCGGAAGGTGTTGTTTTGAGTTATCATTCTGTCGAGCCAGATAGCATAAAGAAGTTAGTTGCAGATATCCAAAGGCTTTCTAATGCTAGAATGTTTGCACTAGGAATGCGGAAACTGCTTGGGGTAAAACCTGATGACAAAGTAGAAGAAGGGGGTGCAAACTCTGACGGTAAAGCCCCGCCTAGTGGTAAGGGTGCAATAGAGACGAGTGATAAATTTTCAGAACATATGAGGAGGGTTTTCCGAATTGAGGCTGTTGGGCTTATGAGTTTGTGGTTCAGCTTTGGTTCGGGGCTCCTTGCTCGTTTTGTTGTTGAGTGGGAGTCTAGTAAAGAGGGCTGCACCATGCATGTTTCTCCTGACCAGCTTTGGCCTCATACTAAGGTTCTCTCTCTCTCTCTCTCTCTCTCTCTCTCTCTCTCTCTCTCTCTCTCTCTCCATTTGTACTTCCCTTACTGGCTATGTTTTCTTGTTCTTGGCTTTCGAATATTTGCTCTCAAGGAATTGACCTGTAATTTGTGATACCTTTCATGTCCCTCGTCATTTTCTTTATCCTTTTCTTCTGCTTTTATTTTTTGAATTCTGGTGTTACTGCTGGATATACACACTGCTGTGTTTTTATAGAGCAAGGTTGAATGTTTGATTGGTTTCGAAGTAGTCACATGTTAAGACAGTTGCAGTTCGCACTGCATATTTATCTTATGTCTAAAATTTCTGCTCAAAGAGAGTCAATTTTGGCAAGCACGTTGACATCACATTGCTTAACTTAAAATGGTTCTTTACCCGAAATTAATGAAGACTTCGACTCCCCATCCTTTCTCTGTCTGTGTAGTTAATAGCTTACTGTTTGAGCTTGGTCTTCATTCAAATCAACTAATAACTTAGTTCTGCGTTTACAAATATCTTGCACTTTCATTTTGCCCTCTGCACTAGATGTTGACATTCTGTGTTTCTGTTCCCTACAGTTTCTTGAAGACTTTATAAATGGCGCTGAAGTTGCATCCCTTCTGGATTGCATTCGTCTCACTGCGGGACCCTTGCATGCTCTGGCAGGAGCAACTCGGCCTGCACGGGCGGGTCCCCCTTCTGGGGTTTCTGGTGTTGCATCATCCATCTCTGCTGTTGGAAAACAGAGTGGTTACCCACAACACCAGAGCCACTTGCAAAGTAGTTCACTTATAAATGGTAGTCAGGCGTCAACTGCCATTGGAGGGAATCCTATAACATCCACCGCTGCTGCCTCTCTTGGGAATCACAACCTTCATGGGGGCGTAATGTTGGCTGCTGCTGGGCGGGTGGGCCCTGGCATTGTTCCTAGCTCACTGCTGCCAATAGATGTCTCTGTCGTACTTCGTGGACCCTACTGGATTCGTATAATTTACCGCAAATATTTTGCAGTTGACATGCGTTGCTTTGCTGGGGACCAGGTCTGGTTGCAACCAGCAACCCCCCCAAAGGGGGGTCCCTCAGTGGGAGGCTCATTACCATGCCCACAGTTTCGACCTTTCATTATGGAACACGTTGCTCAGGAATTAAACGGCTTGGAGCCTAATTTTGCCGGTGGTCAACCGACAGTTGGGATACCAAATTCGAATGGTCCAAATCCAAATCCCAGTTCGGTGCAGCTGTCAACTTCCGGCTTAAACAGAGTCAACCTCTCAAATCCTGGGGGAATGCCTAGAACGGGAAATCAAGTCTCTGGTACTAACCGTATGGGGAATGCCCTTTCGGCAGCCCCAAATTTATCAGTTGTGAGTGCAGGGCCAATTCGTAGGTCACCAGGTGCAGGTGTCCCTGCTCATGTGAGAGGGGAGCTGAATACAGCAATAATTGGACTTGGGGATGATGGAGGATATGGTGGTGGATGGGTTCCTCTTGTTGCACTCAAGAAAGTTCTTAGAGGAATTCTCAAGTATCTTGGAGTGCTTTGGCTATTTGCGCAGTTACCTGATCTCTTGAAAGAGATCCTAGGGTCAATTTTGAAGGACACTGAAGGCGCACTGTTAAATTTGGACCAGGAACAGCCAGCCCTGCGATTCTTTGTGGGGTAAGAATATTAAGTTTTTTTTTTTTTTTTTACCTGGGAATTCTCATTTTCTTCTCTTTCTTTTCGTGTTTGGGTGTACGTTAATTCTCAGCAGATTTCAACTTCATTTTCCATATCTTTTCTATGATGAGGCTTTGTATCCTCTTGTTGTTCGCTCAACACCTCTCGTCTTTATTTTATTTTCTTTTTGTAGTAGTTGTTCTAAACAGCATGTGTGGTCTTTTATGTTTTGGAACTGATGAGGTAATACTCGATTGGCTCACCAAAAGTAACATTTCTATTTGGTTTATTTGTGCAACTCCAAAACCTTAATAAAAGTGGGGGTAAAATATCTGATTGTTCATCATTTTTTATGGATAAGTAAATTGAGGCAATTTCTCTGCATTATCTGACATAGTATATGAAGTGGACAAAAGCCGAAGGCAGGAGCACATTTGTTTGCATTAATCTTTCTATTGTCTGCACATCCCTATTATTTTCCAATTTCATAAGGATTAAGGTAAAAGGTTTTGTCTTCCTGCAGAGGTTATGTATTTGCTGTAAGTGTTCACAGAGTCCAACTTCTTCTCCAAGTCCTCAGTGTGAAGCGCTTCCATCATTCGCAGCAACAGCAGCAGCCGAACACCGTTGCTCAAGAAGAGTTAACGCAATCCGAGATAGGCGAGATATGTGATTATTTCAGCCGGCGTGTCGCGTCAGAACCCTACGACGCTTCACGTGTTGCATCATTCATTACCCTTCTTACTTTGCCAATTTCCGTTTTACGAGAATTTTTGAAACTTATAGCGTGGAAGAAAGGATTAGCTCAGTCGCAAGGTGGAGATACTGCCCCCGCCCAAAAACCTCGCATCGAACTTTGTCTTGAAAATCATTCCGGATTGAATGTTGACGGGATCTCTGAGAATTTATCCGCATCGAAAAGCAATATTCATTTCAACAAGCCCCACAACTCTGTCGATTTTGCCCTCACTGTGGTTCTGGATCCTACCCACATACCCCACATAAATGCTGCCGGCGGAGCTGCTTGGTTGCCCTACTGCGTCTCTGTGAGGTTGAGATATTCATTTGGCGAAAATCCAAATGTGTCTTTCCTTGGGATGGAAGGAAGCCATGGAGGCCGAGCTTGCTGGTTGCAGATTGATGATTGGGAGAAGTGTAAACTGAAGGTTGCTAGAACCGTGGAAGTGAGTTTAACAGCAGGGGATATTAGTCAGGGGAGGTTGAAAATAGTTGCAGATAGTGTACAGAGAAACTTGCATAAAAGCCTTCAAGAATTGAGGGATTGGAGTGGGGTTAATACAAGTTCTGGAGCGTCATAGTAAGTCTGTTCATTCGTGGTATTATGGTTCGAATTTCTTCTTTTTTAGTTTTTGATTTGGGATACTCCCGTACACGCATCAATTACGTCACTCTGTAGTCTCTCTGATGCTGTTGCTTATATTTTTGTGTTTTAATTTTTTTTTGGGTTGCAGGAGAAAGTTATGGCGATGGAAAATGACGGGGAACCTAATATTTTTGTGTCAATGACTGAGAAAGGGCTGGACACAAGCCAGGTTTACAAGGGAGTTAACATTGTACCTGTGGCCTTATTTTGCTCATCAATTATTAGTTGGCTACTCTAGGTGGGGAAACACAGTGTATTTTGAGAAAGGTGGTTTAGTGTTTGTCGAATTTGTTAGGATGTTGGTTTTGCTTGTACAGGTCACTTCACTGATTAATCCCAAATTTTGTACAGAAATTGTTTAGCAGCTATCCAAGGACAAATGACCTCACATGACTTTGTATTTTACCTTAGGGTTTGTATTAGTCAATTTGTAGAATACACTGGATTCCGCAACAGAACTTTAAGCACAAGAACTTTGGTATTGTCATTCATGTGGTGTTTTTCAATAAGCTGCATGTTTTTCTACATTTGGTAGGTGAAGGAACAAAGAAGGGGGAATTGTTTGTCTTTTTGTTTCCCTAGTTTTGTTGGCTTAGTCCTAGTTTTTTTTTTTCACACGATGTAGCTCGAACACTTGGCATCGTTTTGACATGTAATTGCTGCTCCCGGATGTCTGGTTTCTATAATACCTGATTGCTAGTTTCAGTTTCGTTAGTTTGTGTTCTTGCTGTTGTCAAAGGCTTAGCACCTTCCCATAAAATCACCTTTGCAGGACAGTTGATAGAGCATATATACTGGCCTGTAGTTTCGTATTTACTTCCTTAATAATCTTTATCTTGCTCGGTTTTTGCTTGTCTAAATACTAAACTTACTGGTTGATTTTCGCAACATGTTCTTTGACCTTTGTATTAACATTCTCTTGGCCGTAATCTTATTTGCAAGTTCTACAACGTTTGCGTAACTTCTCGTTTTCTTTCGGAATTGGAAATTGAATCCCGTAGAGCATGGAGTCCTGAAGGAAATGTTCCTGGAAATGTTGGTTGCTTTTTCTTGTTCCTTTGTTCAGCATTTTTTTTGGGAACTAGGGTTGCTGCTGTGCAGCATGTGCACAGCAGGTGCTGTACATAATCACAGCCGTCTACAAGTGTTTTCAACGGTTCGGGTTGAAAACAAACTATTTGCGCGAGTAGTTTGTTTGAAATCTGGGCTGTCCATCCAAGCAACGGACGGCCGGATTTTGTGCAGCACCTGCTGTGCACAGGCTGCTTTTGCAAAGCAGCCCCCCGCGTCCCTATTTTTGGCCCCCTCTTTGCCTTTGGTAGTATATTTATGATTTTCCTTCAAATGATACGTGTCTGATGCCCTTCTTGAATATACTATTAGGCTGTTCACATTCAAGCATTGTGCCTATCCGATGAAAGGGGCCATGAGAGTAAAAGTTCACAATGGCCATTTTTTATATTCCCGAACATTGAACTGGGCACAACGCTTGTATGATCTCGGAGTCTTGAAGTTTACACCAAACAAACTTTCATTTGCTCCAAGAGTGTTATTTTACTAGCTGCTCGAGTCAAAGTTGCAAGCTTGAAGGAGTAAGTCTCTTACTTGCTTGTCATGCTCCAACTCAACTAACTTGATAAGTTTACGATTTCTCAAGGGGGAAAAAATAAAATAAATATGCTCAACCCTATTTTAGTCGTGTAACGCTATGAGGGTCACAAACCAAACAAAACTTGTATCACACAGGACAATGATTTACGTGCTTCTTCAAATTCGAGCACATCCAAGAACTGGCAAATTTTTATTGTTAATTAAGGATTACAATGGTGCTTATGCAAGAGCAAGAGTGCTGGGCTTCATAGCAAAGGAATAGCCACTGTTCTCCTTCGCGCTTGAGACAGCAATTACTCCCGTCGAACTGTTTTTCCACCATCTCTCTTAAAACCAACTGGTGTTAGGGAGAATTTCAATTAAGTGTTTTATGGCATTTGACATCGCACCGGCAAATATGTTTCTTAGAGCGGTCATAGGGAGTGGCATTGTGTAACTAAATTTATAGGGGCATTCTGGGCCCAACAATCCCGCCCTCACGATGATTCTCCCGTGACTCGAACCCATGACCTCCTGGCTCTGATACCACTTGTCAGACCACTTTTCCATCATCTCTCCTAAAGCCAATTGGCGTTAGGGAGGGTTCAATTAAGTCTTTTATGACGTTCGACATTGCACCTGCAAAGTCTGTTTTTGAAGCGGTTGCAGGGAGTGACATTGTGTAACCAAATCCATGGAGGCACTCCGGACCCGACAACTTCATTTGTGTGTTGATCAGATTGTATGAGTCCCAAGAGAGTGATGCTTTTTTGAAATGGCTGAAGAAATTGCCTAAGAACAAATACTCATTGAAGAGTATGGGAGCCACCAAGGCCCACCAAATCCGTAGCTTCATATGCTTGGAGATTTCCTTCCGAAGAAAACTGGTATGTAGACTGGCCCATCATGTGAGGTGGTTGCCCCATCAATTTCTCATTGATTGCACGGTTGGATTGGCAACAAACAGTTGCCACCTATTCAAATCTACCATTCCATAAATACCAGAGATTATTCGGTGTTCCTGAAGTACCACCACATGGTACTTTAAAGTCTCTTTTTGCTACACATTGGTGTGGATCGATCGAAGCCACGCACTTTGTGGCGGAAACCACACTAACGTGTAGTTGAAAAACGGCCAAGAGAGCATCTCAGATTGGCCTGTCTAAAACTTGTGTGCTGAAATGTGTGTGAAGATGTACATTAAGATAGAAATGTTACATTAAAGTCTCTTTTTGCTACACATTGGTGTGGATCGATAGAAGCCACACACTTTGTGGCGGAAACCACACTAACGTGTAGTTGGAAAACGGCCAAGAGAGCATCTCAGATTGGTCGGTCTAAAACTTGTGTGCTAAAACTTGTGTGCTGAAATGTGTGTGAAGATGTACATTAGAATAGAAATGTTACATTTGGTTGTGAAAGCATTGCCATCTAACTCATTGTGTCTATAAGTACTCAAATGGGTTGCTTAAAGAGGGTGTTATATTTTTTCCATAAAATTTAAAGCACTCTTTGATCCATAAATATGCAAAAGGAAAAAGTTGTATCCACTTATTATTGACTCTTGGTTGTATATATGACCAAACTTATCACAAAATTTTAACATTAGTAAAACTAATACACTAGAAAATACCCTCATTTTTATTTTGTTCAGCAGAAAATACCCTCATTGGCATTGGCATATATACAACTACACAATATTGGAACATGGGATGGTGCTATCCCTACGACGACAACATGAATGCTGGGCTGATCACGGCCGTCCATGGTTTGCCATGGACAGCTCAAATCGATTCGAAAGTGAACAATTCAAATTTGTTTAGACAAGATGTGATCTGTGCGGTCCCTGACCGACCGGCCGTGATTAAATAGCATCCATGTTGTCCCCACAGCACCCACCCGTGTCCCACAATATTGATGCATTTGGTAATTACTGGCTACCAATTATAGTAGAGAATACAACAGATAAAATACCAAATTGGAGGTGCTCAGAGATGTCAGGATTGGAGAGTGGACCGCGGCAACTGGTCACTGGCTACCAAAGTACCAATCATAGTAGAGAAAGAGACGAGGGAAGTACTGTTAAAATGACTGATCAAAAAAAAAAAAAGTACTGTTAAAATGTGGATGCAAGCTCAATAATACTACAAAAATGACACGTACATAACGGAGTGCCAGAACCCTTATGGGCCCGTCCACCAAAAAAAAAAAAAAAAACCTCCACCACCACCTCCTCCAAACCCTTATGGAATTAAAATAGTTGTCCTCCTCTGAATTATTAAAATGTAAATCTATAGTTTATAATATTGAGTAGTCTATGGTAGGTAGTAATTGATAAGATTAGCTAATTAGAGAGGTTATTGTTTACATCTATTATATAACTATAGTATTATACTCAAGATTTACATATGTTCCTATTTATATGTATATGTATAATATAGTATACTCCGTCCGTCCCGAACTACTTGTCCTTTTTGGAGTTCTGTGCATTTTGCACACAAAATCTAATGTATCAGCATTTAATTTTTTTCAAAAATTATTACACCAATTAAAGATCTCATTCAATAGAAAAAAAATTGGTGTAATTTTTTTTAAAACATAATTCACATAAACAGGCACACTTTCCAAAAAGGGGCAAAAATATGGGACGGAGGGAGTATATAGTATGTATAATTGGACACGGGGAGGGTATGGGGTGGGTACAGGTATTCGGGGATGAGGATTACAAAATCATCCCCTCTCCATACCCGAGCAAGTTTTTTTCATATCCTACCATACCCGCTACTATTGGGACAATTTTTGAGTGATCCCGTCTCCGTATGGGAGGAACGGGGCAAGTATGCGATAGATATGTGGAAATTGTCATCCCTACCTGGATTGCAATCACATTTCCAAATGATAGACGAGAGCCCAACGCTGGGGTTGGGTTGCTGTTGGCAGTAGTGGTGGGAATCCTAGTGGTAGTCTCGACGTGGATGACATGCATTTAACAAAACCGGAAAGGAGAATGATCGACATGTGCGTGAACTGACTGCAGACCATCCAACCAAAAAAGGGACTTTTAGTCGACTTGTGGAGCCCAATATGTTGGTCCATTTACATTCCTTTAATCATTTGTTGTACTACAAACATAGCATATAATTATCACATTCCAACTTTATTTTCTATGTCAGATGAAAACTACAGTCTGAAGCACAATCAGCAGCTGGAATTCTCATATTCTTTTTTTCGGTAAACGAATTCACATATTCGTTTGTACTTGAAGACAGTAATTTCATTTCTTTTTGGCTATAACCATAAGAGAGCGACAGAGATGTGGAAAATAATGTTAAAATGTGGATGCAAACTCTAGACTAGTAGTGGGACTTTTTGAGCAGGTTTGGCTAAATAAGTCAATTGACCTCTTTTTTTTATTCCAAAAACTTCACATTTGTTTGTTTTGTGTAAAAAAAATTGACTTATTTGTTCGTCTCGATGAAAGGAGTCAGAAAAAAAAAAATATGACAAACTTAAATTGTGTTGAATAAAGACAAAAATAAGTCATAAAGTGGCTTATAAGTTTTGTCTTTTTTTAAAAAAAGAGAAAGGATTTCAATCTTAATTTTACACCTGTTCAATTGTTTTCGTCAAGACGAATCAAGAAATCTAAAAAAATTGATGTGAAACGAAAAAATACGGAAAAAAAATTTAATGAAGACAAAAAAATATGTTGTGGTTGTTTTCTAGCCAACGTTTTAAATAGTCCTCACATGCATTGGAGAATTTTTGGGTTTTCTTTCATTTAATTTGTAGATTTCTGAGTCAATAATCAAATGGCGAGTGCATACATATTTTAAGAGGATGAATGGCTACAGGAGAAATGAGACAGAACGACCTATAACTTGCAAAAAGCACATGCATTTTCTTTTGGCTTTTTTTGTTTTTTGAGATTTTCTTTAAATGATATATTATAAAAGAATGATGAAATATATAATAAGCCCCAAAAAAAAAAAAGTCTCTTAGCGGGACAAGGCTTCAAGTTCATGATTTGTGTGACCTGCTACTTTATTTCTCCATACGGGTATATCAAATGGGTCATTTCCGGCCTAACCCCAATCCATGTATGTTGTGTTCATGCTCCCACCTGCATTTGAGTCTTGTCGTGCCCAATTAACAATGGCCAAAAAATAAAACAAGTGAGTGAAAAACAGCTAAAAGGTTGAGAAACTTATATATAATTAATTAAAGGCCGAATTCAAGTACAAATCACTTTTCAATCTCCTCGGGCTCAAAGTGGAAGCGGGGACGTTGTGCGCACAGCTGATGTATTTAAATTATAAAAATGAAACCAAAACTCATTTCTCGGAAATCAATCAGGAAATGAAAACAGCAATTCCAGTTGCAGTACTCGTTGATGTATCTGTGAACAAAAACAAAATCAATGAAGCGGGCATTACCTTATTTTTGGAGGGATGAGAAAATGGGGAAATAAGGGTGTCAAACAAAGCCCTTGCAAAACAATTGGGGGAACTAAAAAAACATCAAAATGACGTCGTTTTGCCGTGTAGCGCACGGCTCACAGTCGTGCCTGTTTTTTTAATTAAATGGAATATGGAGACATCGGCTAGTGGCAATTTTTCCTCACCTGCCGCCAAGGCTTTTTCATGAAGTTTTTACGCCTTCATTGGTTAATTACACAACCCAAAAAGCTGCCATTGGCTTTTAGAATAATGATGATTATACTTTGCGAACAATTTTCGGAAACCCAACTTTTGTCTTTGTGTCCATATATAATTTATACATACTAATCAAAACACGGGTAGAATTTGAAAAAATAATAATACACGTACAACAAAAGTTTTTAACATAGCTCTAACATACTCACATTGTGTGTAGAGCTCACACACACTTAAGTGTGAGTGTGTATGGGTCTACACACCATGTAAGTGTGTTGGAGCCATGCTGAAAACTTTTGTTGTACAATTATTGCTTTTGAATTTAAAAGCATGACCGGCTGCACCAGGAGTTGAGAGAATGCACTAAAATTTTACATATATCAGTATTTGATACTACTCTTCTGTTCCTTAAAAAGAGTAGTGTATTTTCTTTTAAGTTGTTACTAAGGGCATCCTTATCAGAGGCACAAAAAAAAAACCAAATTTAACTTCAAAAACACCTTTTGCAAATTTAGCAAGTCACTTTTTTAAAAACTCACAAAATCAGACTCTCTATTCTAACTTTATTATATTAAACTATTCTTTCTTTTTACTCCTACTCTCCAAAAGTAATACACACACACACACACACACACACATATATATATATATATATATATATATATATATATATATATATATATATATATATATATAAAAGGGTGAACAGTGCATGAATAGTGCATAAACAGTGCGTGAATAGAGCCCTAGTGAGTGAACAGTGTGACACCAAATTTGGTGCGGTACTGTAGCAAAATCAGAAACTTAACAAATTTGATCAATCATTTGGTGAGTCTGATTTTGGCCTTATTTTGGGTTTTGGTTATCTATTTTTGTTAAAAAATTAATTTGTTCATCCACTTAAGGATGCTCTTAAGTGTGATGTTAAAAAGTTAGTGGGTAAAACTTGGTACATTTCTTATTTTGTCCTTAAAAGCAGATTCTTTTTTAAAAAGTTAATCGATAAAGTTTAATGATGATGTCTCAATAAGGGCAATAGTGAAAAGTGAACGTAAAAATTGATGTAAAATGGTGTAATGATCATAATTTTAAACACGAATTAAAAATATTTTATTCATGTGAAGCTTTGTATAATATATTTTTTAATATTTTTTTATCACCACTGAACTCAAATCCTGAAACGCACAAAGTGTGAATTTGGAAAATCTCAACTCACAATAAAATAACAGGAAAAAGATTATACTACCATCCATTATTCCTTTCACATGGGAACAGAGAAAGATGAATTATTGGTCACCTCTGCACAGGGATGTGGCTCTAGCTGTTTTTGATTAATTGGTTGCAGATCTGGGTTCATAAAAAAAATAAGCTCTTTTGATAGGAGACCAATTGGCTGGTATACAGTCATTTTCCATTTTTCTAAAATAATAATAATAAAAAAAACCCTGATATTTCTGCTTGGTTTGGGTAAATTGAAAAAATTGGTTTTTTTATATTTTTTCGGTTTTGTCCTTATTCAATTTTTTTTTGCATTTGTTAGCTTTCGGTCGATTTTTTGTGGTTTATTGGCTTGTCTCGATGAGAGGAATCTAAAAAGTATAAAATTATTAGTCAAACTTAAAGTTTTGTGAATAAAGACTTTAAGTTTGGTTTATTGGCTTGTCTAGACGAGAGGAATCTAAAAACCGGTTTTTTGGTTTATTTTTTGTCTTTATTTACAAAACTTTAAGTTTGGCTAA
The DNA here is from genome assembly GCA_020921065.1 of Vaccinium darrowii. Classification (NCBI taxonomy): domain Eukaryota; kingdom Viridiplantae; phylum Streptophyta; class Magnoliopsida; order Ericales; family Ericaceae; genus Vaccinium; species Vaccinium darrowii. The sequence continues at coordinate 3,628,375 of CM037159.1, read as the reverse complement.
TAATTTTATACTACTTTTTAGATTCCTCTCATCGAGACAAGCCAAGAAATCACAAAAAATCGACCAAAAACTAACAAATGAAATTTTTTTTTTGAATAAGGACAGAACCAAAAAAGCCGAAAAAAAACTAGTTTTTTCAGGGCCACTTCTCTATCAGTCACCTATCAATTTGTTTTATTCTGAAGGGTACATTTAAACTATGGGATTAACGGAGACTTTGACAATTGTCATATTCACGTTTCAATAAAAAAAAAAATTCTGTCTTGATCAGAAAAATCTCACAACTATAAATTGATGGAAATTAATTAGCGAAATTCAGCAACCACAAAATTAATTCAAAAACACTTTTTATTTTTAAACTTTAAAAAATCATTATAATTTTTTTTTTAAAATTGGTGATTGTAAAAACAAATGAATAAATGTGGTAAATCTTTTTTTTTTATTACTATAAAAAGATAGAAATATCATTAATTAAAGCAACCTGATACAAACGGAGTCAATGCAAGTTGAAACTAACTAGCAAGACAAGAACATTCAACATATTGAACACAACAACATATAACTTGAGTACTAAAAGTTGTTTCCATCACCGGTATCTGAGCGAGGAAGGCAAGAGTATGTTTGGCCAGAAGATGCGTACATTGAACTTCTTTCCACTCAACTTTTGAAATTTTACAAAAGGTCAGCTTTGCAATATCTTCTCTCAGGTTACAAATCAAAAAAGTGTCATGGTGGTGACACTCAACCCTCATCCTTACCTGCATAATGGCATTAAAACAATCAGAAAGAATATAGATAGTATTAAAATTGTGTTTTAAAACCCATTTAACCGCATGGATAGATTGCTTGAATTTCCGTTTGGACCATATTATTGATGTATGTTGGTATGAAATGTTGCGCAATGATGCTTCCATTTGGGAGTCTAGCTATGAATCCCATGCCACTTGATGAATTCTAGTCTTTTCAAGCACCATCCACACGAAGAACACATGTTCTTTGTATATACCAAGATTCTGGGTAATCTTTTAAAATGAGAGATTGATTTTTGGAGGCAGGTGGTTATGGTTGTCTAGACTTTCTCAGCCAGTTGGACAATCTTTGGAACCATTACGCATTGTCTTTTGCCATGGAAAGAACAATGTCTCTGTGAAAGGGATCACTTGAGAATACAAGAGAATTGCTAAGGGATCACTTGAGAATACAAGGGAATTGATGTTTCTTCAGATAGCCCAAAGAGTAGCATAAGGGAGAAAAGCTTCTGCTTGTTCATGTGAAGACGAATAATCCAGTCTTAGAAGCCATTCCTTGAAAATCATTCCAACAGAAATTTGAATGAATTGCAGAAATTCAGTAGCATTCCAAACCGTGATAGAATGATGACATGTACAAAAAAAGTGATCAGGAGTTTCTTCTTCTGATTTACATAAAGGACAAGTTGGTAAATCTTTGATATGGCATTTTATTAACTTGTTTGCTTAGAACTTTGATGAATTTGAATATATATATATATATATATACCCTGAGCTTCTAGTCCGGGATTCCCGGATTAGAGGTTTTGGGGTATTTTTTTGTTTTGCAAATTGTTTTTGGAAAATCCAAGCCGTCCAATGTATTCAGAAGGTATTTTCAAGGGTCCACACGAGAAATCTTCAAAAAAAAAAATACCCGGAAGGGCTTGATCCAAGCAGTTTTTCGCAAAAACTGTATATTTACAGTTTTGCTGTTGCGAAGATTGCGGAGAAAAAGGAGGAAAGTTGGTCGCTCCGCTCTGCTGTTGCGAAGATTGCAGAGAAATGCAGAGTTAAACGGAGGGTTCAAGGTTAAACGGTCTCGGTTCAGGGAAAAAAGGTTAAACGGTGGGTTTCAACTTTCAAGGGTAGTGCTGTCTCACAACACAAATAGTCGTGACATTAAAAAAAGTTGTCGTGGATATATCTGTTGCCTCCTGTGCACTATTAAAACGTAAAGCTATAGTTTATAAGTTGTGCACACTAATTTAGGTACGCATTCGGACTCATTTCAACCAAAAAAAAAAAAAGAGCAATAGTACGTTCACGAGCCAAAAAAACTTCACCTAATCGTACTAAAGTGTATAAAAATAATATTGACTTCGATATGCGCGTAAAGTAGTCTAAATATTCAATTACTCCCTCCGTTCCTAAATAATGTCCCTACTTTCTCTCTCTTACCTTTTTTCAAATCAAAAAATAAAGTACTTTCGTGTATCATTTTTCGAATTTTTTCGCACCGAATTAAAGTACTTGTCAAGTACTTTAATTCGGTGCGAAAAAATTCAAAAAATGATTTACGGAAGTAGTTCATTTTTTTAATTGAAAAATGGCACGACTTTTCGTAATGGAACATTAATATGGAACGGAGGGAGTATTAAAAAAAATCAAAATCTATTATTTCAGCTTAATTCTTCAAGCTGTCATTCTCGCCTCGATCTTCAATGGTGAAGATTTTGACCTCCCATTTTCGAACCAGATGGGGAATGTACTATTATGGTATTTAACTTGCTACTTACAATTTTTATGTCTGGTTGAATTAATTGCAGAATACCCACTTAAATTTTCGTATTGACTTGTCATTATTTATTAATGATTCACGTGCGAAGTTTTTCGGAGTGGAATTACTTTTTGAGACGGAGGGAGTAGTAGCTATCCCGATGCCCAAAACCACCTGTTTGTTTGAAAATATTTCTGCATGACACTAAAAATAGGGTGCTAAAAATAAATGACAACAATCTCATCAACATCACAAATACGGAAGTGGGGGTGTGCTGCGCAGCTATCTGTTGTGCAATCCCAACCGTTCAAATGTGTTATCAATGGTCCGGATTTTTTGAAACTATTTGCGCGAATGGTTTCAAAAAATCCAGATCACTGATTTCCGAGAATGACAGTCGAAATTGTACAATACGCTGCACAGCGCGCGAACAATTTCTAAAAATCCGGGCCACTGATTTCTGAAACAGACGGTCAAGATTGTACAGTACGCTGCATCGCACACAGCTGCGCAGCACGCCCCTGAATCCCACAAGTATATGCAGTCCCATGGCTTCTCAACTAATACAGGTCCGTAGTTAGGCCCAGTTTTTCAAAAGATTTTAGCACCCAGATGCTAAAATCATGATATTTCAAATCAAAAAATGAAGTGGTTCCGTGTATCATTTTTCGATTTTTTTCTCACCAAATTAAAGTACATGAGGAGTACTTTAGTTTGGTGTGAAAAAAATCGAAAAACAATGCACGGAATCACTTCATTTTTTGATTTGAAATATCATAATTTTAGCACCTGGGTGCTAAAATCTTTTGAAAAACTGGGCCTAGTAAGTTTCTTATCTAATCTTATTAAAAGAAAATTCTTCTCATTAGGATCAGGGTACTGATCCGTGCCTATTAAGTCTCTAATCTCTAATTTTAAAAGAAAATTCTCCTCATGGGGGTTAAAGTTGTGTCGTGCCAGCAGATACTATCATAATGAAAAATGAGAATCTAAAAGTACTTTCAGTGTTGAGTGCGTTCGAGTCGTCCATACCCCCAGTCGACTATTCGGATTTTTGAAGAATTTAGGCCGTCCAAGATATTTTTGGCAGTTGGGATGTAATCTCCAGGGTATTCTCAAAGAGGGTGATCTCCGGCTTTTGTCGAAATGTGCTTTCATTACGAGGGTGTTTGGCTCCCTCTTTTTTGCAATGTCATTATTCGCTTTTCAAGTTTTGGTTGTTTGCCATTACGAGGGTGTTTGGCCCCCTCTTTTTTGCAATGTCATTATTCGCTTTTCAAGTTTCGGTTGTTTGGCTGATGTGAAGGAAAATGAATTCTAGGATAATTCATTCTTCATTTTTAAGTTTAGAAAAGAGAATGCAAAAGTAGGTTAAGAGGAGTTTTTTGACTTCTAATTCTCTCTTTTTCCCACTTTGATTAACAAAAAGGCATACAAAATGTATTTTATACATATCAGTCAAACACTATTATTGTTACAAAATGCATTTTGCACATTTCTTCCAAACACTCCTACTAGATTCAAAATACATTCTGCTAATAACTCAAAAAACCAAAATTTAAAAATGAAAAACTACAAAACGAGTCTCTCAAACATCCCTATGTCGTTTTGAAAATGTACGTATTTGAGAAAATAGTAGCTCCCAAACAGTCATAATCTGAAAATGAAAAATGCAAAATGATGAGGCGGGCAAACGGTCCCTGGAACAAGTGGCAATCGGAATATTTGATGACATACCTACTGATTTCCTATGGGTTTTTTTTTTAAATTAAAGAATGTTATTATACATATAATTTATTCATCTACAATAGACCGTCCAATTGGCGCGAGCTTTTTCCAATTTGAACAGTAGCAACCAATAATTAACAGTGATTGGGATTTAAATAAAAGACAAACGGGAGGTCCCCCACTTTTTTTAACTACCGGTAACCCGCCGCTCCGGTTTGTAAACAAGAGCAGTGAGGTGGGGCCTCAGTTTCTCTTTCCACATCCCACGACTAGGTCCGTCATCATTCTCTCTCCTCTTTATTTCAACTACCACCAGTTTCTCCGTTAACCGGTGAATCTCAACTGTAGCAACGAAATCCCCATTTTGCCCTTCCAACTTCACCCCCAAATCCTTCTTCCTCACCACCGCCGCTATCCCATCCTCCGCCTTCACCGCCTCTTCAATTTCCCCAATTATCTTCTCCGGTGACTCCGCCGACACGAATCTCTCTCCCCCCGTCGAACACCCCGGTAAATCGAACATACCGGACAGGTCGAAACCGGAGGAGAACGAGATTATGTCGAACGCGTTCAAAAACTTTTTGCCGCTGTTAACATCTTCTTCTGGTTTGAGATCGAGGAAATCATCGGAAAAGGTTTCGATGTGTTTGTAACCCTTTTTGAACCACGGATCGTTGACGATTTGATCGACGGTGATGCGAGTGCTTGGATTCGTGTCGAGTAGACGGGAGAGGAACCGTCTGAGATCGGGCGACGTCCATTTAGGGCACCGAAATTCTCCCTTGTAGATTTTCCGATACATAACCATCAAATTCGGATCGTTAAACGGTAAATAACCGGCGTTCAAAACGTACAGTATAATTCCGCACGACCAAACGTCGATCTTAGCGCCGTCGTAGCCTTTCTTCGCGAGCACCTCCGGTGCCACGTAAGCAGGGGTCCCACAAAGCGTGTGGAGGAGACCATCGGGTCGGACCTGATCCGTCACAGCCGAAAGCCCGAAATCGGTGACTTTCAAATCCCAATTCTCGTCGAGGAGGAGATTCTCCGGTTTCAAATCACGGTGGAAAACGCCACGCGAGTGGCAGTATCCGACGGCGGAGATCAATTGCTGGAAATACCGACGGCTGAGATCTTCGCTGAAACGTCCCTTGGCAACCTTTGCGAACAACTCGCCTCCCTTGGCGAATTCCAAAACGAAGAAGATCTTCGTCTTGGTGGCCATGACCTCGAAGAGGCGCACGATGTGATGGTGTCTCAGCCGGCGCATGATAGAGATCTCACGCTTGACGTGCGCCGTGAGCCCTCCTTTCAAAACTTTCTGCTTGCTCACGGCCTTAATCGCCACGCTCTGCCCCGTCCTTACGTCCCTCGCGTGGTACACCTTGGCGAAGGCGCCGTATCCGAGGAGTCTCCCGACCTCGTATTTTCCGAACAGGTTTTCTTCATTATCGGCCGGAATTTCGCCTCCTGCCGCCGGCAAAATGTTGCCCGAGTCATCCGTGATTTCCGGCATAATTGTTGCTATAAAACAACAACCACTTCGAAAATCATGGAATTGAGTGGAAATCTCAACAAATATTGATTAGCAATAATTTTCTCCCTAGCCTTAAGCCTTATCTTGAAAGGATGATGTTCAAGTTCAACAACCAGAAGTGTTCTCTTACGCCAAGAATAAAGGAATAATACACCACAATAAATAGAGAGAGAGAGAGAGAGAGAGGGTTTATTTATTTGTGTTGGGAACAGGTTGGGTTTGCACTATTGAGGAATGGAAAGAAAGTTGGGAGAAGAAACTATCAGATGGCAAAGTTTTATGGCTGATTGGCTTCTACTATTTGAGGAAATTTTCAGTGCGGAGCGGGTACCGCCTACGTGGTTCCTGAGTGCGCACCGGACACGGGTTTGGGGATAGCATGCATGGTGTCCGATGTGGGCTATTTGTGCTCAGCGATAGACGGCTCAGATCACATCTTATCCAAACACATCTGAACTGTCCGCTAGCAAACAAATCCAAGTCGTCCATTGCCGAGCACGGAGGGCTCATATATTTTGTAGGCATTTTTGGATAGCCCAACACGTGCGGACCTCAGCTGTACACAAATATTTTGGATAGCCCAAATTTTAAATAGAGAAAGGAGAGAAAGAGAGGGAGAGAGAGAGAGAGAGAGGGGAAGGAATTTGAGCCGCGTAAAATACTTTTGGATAGCCGAGATAAACTCTTTGCATCACGTGGCCGTGCCCGCTCGGCACTAAAAATTTTCTCCTTTTATCCTATTTAAATGAAGAGTTCTCAAGAAGTGGATGAGGTAACCCGAGTGGTTGTCGTAATGGTTAATTGACTTGACTCGAGAGGGTTTACCACCCAATTGTTGCATGGTCGATTCTCTTTGAGAGCGATTTGTTCTTAGAGTTACCTCATCTTACCTCATGCAAAAGCATAAAAAAAGCCGTCAAAAGTGCTGAAAAAATTAGGGGGTGTTCCACTAACAAGAAAGTCATTTATTTCAAAAATATTATTTTCTCATAATATATCACATAAAAAATCGTACAAAATCGAATTTATTCTAAAAATACCTTTAGCTGAACACCCTCTACTCTGATTTATCGGATACTCTACGGCCTACGCAACCCAAAAACAAAAAAAGTGAGTGAGGTAATGTGTGAGCAATTTTTAATTGCATTTATTCGAAATTCTGAAACACGTTGGATTGCGTTGTTGAAGTTCCGAAACACGTTGAATAAACAGTGACCGTCAACGTGTCCTCGTTTCTTGTACAGGTGAAAGTAAAGATTGTTGGTCAAAGAAAGGATCCGGGAGCATTTACGCGATGTGGTTCGCGTTATTTTTCGTTGGAATTGTCTCCGCGTCCGCGGCTGTGGTGTTTGGAAAGTTTACTCCTCGTTTGAGTCGTTTCCGCGTTCACGATGGCCTTGTTCGTTTTGGTTTTTAAGAATCGATTTTTTCAATTATTATCCTTATTTTTAAATATTATTTTTATTTTTTTTTCTATCTCTCTCCATTCATTAATAGCTATTTTTCAATTATTATTCCTATTTCTCCCTCTAATCATTACAAAAACCAAAACTCAAAATCCAAACCAAACACAACCGACAGTGCTAGCCTGCTAGGTAAACATTTACCGACCCCAACCTTGTTTGTTATGTAAGATTTGCTGGGTAAGATAGGACGTGAAACTTAAAATTCGGTGTTTTGTTGTCTTTAGTTTGGATAAAAATTCAAATTTCTATCCCCTTTTTATTTCAATTCGTACAGGATATAAAATCCTAGGTTGGAGTGGGGGAGGGGATTTACCCTGTTGTCCATGTGCTATAACAAAAAAAGTTCTTCACAAAGACTATAATCCGTTGAACATAAATACCGGATATGAATTTTCTCCATCCATTTATTTATGTTCTTAAAAATATCTCAAGAGATTCCATATCTCACTCATATACCAGAAATTCAATATCTCATTATTTTATCTTCGGTCAAACAAAAGAGCCCAAACTTTTGTATATTCACTCGTAAAAATATGGGGGCCACATAAGATCTACATGTATATGAGAGAGTCGTGATTTGTGCTGTATACATATCATTTTTTATTTTATTTTATTGGTATTTGCCACTAGCAACCTCTTGTTCAATAAACTTAGTAGATGAGTCAATAAAGACTTTTTCTAAAAAAGAGATCATCTTGAGTTCAACTCTTCTTAAGATTTCATATTCACATACTCCATCAAAATAGCAAACAAAAGTAAATACATACTCATGAACCAAATAACTAATCTTTACTTTTACAAAGATTGACCTTCTAACTTCCCATTTAACCCTTGATTAACTGTGCTAATCCCAGTTGTTAAGTGCTAATAAGTAATTAATTGATTAGTTAATCAACTAATCAATTGATTAGTTAAGGGTGATGGTATATTCAATGATGATTAATTAGAGATTGTCCCCACCAGTTTAATTTAATGCGTGAGTAATAAATTCCTATGGTACCAAACTAGCTGATATATTTTTGTACTTGTAGTTTTAACCGAAGAAATGCTAACAAATATGTGAAAACTAAATTCATAATTTTTAAGTTTCTCTAAGACATAAATACCAATTAAACTAGTAGCACAAGTGTACAAAATACTCCAGATTATGGAGTAAATAAAAGACCTGATTTTAAGATTATTGCGGTTGCGACTTGGGAGATGTACTAATTTTGTGTCCTGATGTTGCGTCCTTTATCTTAGTACTAAATTTTAACCTTTAACCTGATCATATTCGTGCTACTGTTATCTAATGTTGTTCTCTTATCATGATCAAGGATCCATCATTTTATTCCAAGGAGTCGTGTCTAAATGTTTTTCGGTACATAAAGTGAAAAGTTATCTCTCGTATTTAATTATTAATTTTTTTAAAATAAACAAATTAGTTTATGTTAAATCTGTTTTTCTTGGTTTTGACATATGAAAGCTACAAATTAATTTTTCGAATATTTACATATTTTTCCATATAAATTTAGAAAAAGAATTTAGTAATGTGTAGGCCTACGTCACAGCAGAATTCTAAATAGAATTTTTTAGACCAACAGTAGATGTCTAAATATATCAAAATCTCAATGATGCTCGTATAATTGTATTATATTCGTGGTCTTTCTATTGTCAGCTCATTGAGTCTGACAATAAATTATGGAGAAGAAGAAAAAAACAAACATATATGACATATCAGTGTAATTTTTATACTTCTTAATACATTTCCATACATTTTACACAAATTACTAACGATATTCTATTGGGTTGATTTTAACATTTTTCTGTTTTCGTAACGTAGGTATATAATTAATCATTCCCATCCTTACACGGAACCTAGCGTGGAAAGTTGAAGATTTATGGTAGATAGGACTAAAAAATTAATTAAAGATTTACCATTGGACTTGCTCTCACGGGAAACGTGCGTAGAGTGGAAACTTTGATTTTTTCGTTACTTTGATCTTCTTGCCACCCAACTGGACTCTCAAGCACGTTTCATGCATGCAGTTTACAAAAATGAATATATATATATATATATATATATATTACCTATGGGGTTTTTGAGCTTTGTAGATTTTTTTTTGATTTTTCATATTTTTCGAGACAAATCTTTCTCCTCATATACATCAATTAAAATATTTAAAAAGGCAAAGCTTAGTAGAACGGCCTCTAACGAATCTAGAGCATTTGAGTTTTAATTTGCTGTAATATTTTCGAAATCTATCGGGCTCCCAAAATAATGAGATCGATAATTTTTGAAATTTATCTGGACCCTAAAAAAAAATGAGATCGATGTTTTAGATCGAAGGAAAAATTTGTCTTCTCGTTGGGAATAGGTCACAATCAGTTTTGCTGGCAGGTTTTTTTTTAGTATTTTCCAACGAGAAGAGTCAGAAGACAAATTTTTTATTTTGCCAAGCATATGATAAAAACGACCTTTTGTTTTGCTAGACAGGTTAGTAGGGCCGGGGATCTCATTAAAAAAGGCTGGGCTACTAAGCTTAGTTTGCCAAAAGATAAAATGAGGTGGAGGTGATAAAATGAGATTGATTTTAGCAAATAAAGTGGGGAGGTGATTTTATCTCCAATGAATCTGGACATATATATGTCCAGATTCATTGGAGATAAAATCACTTCCTCACTTAATTTTATGAGATTTCCATTTTAGCAAATGGAAAACCAAGCCTAATACACGTGAAAGGAACAGGGCTAATTAATTGAATATTTCCCCAGAGTTTAATTGAATATTGAACTGCTGACAACAAGGTAAACTCCAATTTGGGTTTGATCAAGAAGTATATACCATGAGACAACCACTAACGTTTCTGTAAAATGTTAAAAGGTTTTTTATTTTTAATTTTTATTTTTATAATAGGCGATGCATTTCACCAACGCCATAAAGACAAATATCTCATCACAAATATAGAAATGAATTAAAACTATCAAAATATATGAGACAAGCAATTGCAAAGAACACACAGGTTCAAAGACACTTGCTACCAAAACAGACCAACCCTAGGTGCTAGCAAATAGTCCGTCATTGATTTAAGTAGTAAAGAACCTAATTCTAAGGATACCCACATATCACAAGTACAAAAAACACATATGAAATCAAACAACAACAAAAAAAAAAACACCCACAAATTAAGGTGTCAGAGAACCCACAAGGAGAAAGATAAGCCACATAGGGAAAAATTAAAAGCAAAACAAAAACAGGAATGATGTGCGTACCCCAAGTGTACACTAACCCATCTCAGCTGTCCAAAAGCGTTTTGGACGTTCCAACTTTTAACTAAACTATTCGCGCAAAGAGTTTATCCAAGTGTGGTGCACCCATAGACGGATTGAAACAAAAAAAAAAAAAAGCAAAACAAAACCAGAAGACACAATAGAGGCGAATGGGATGCTAGTTTTCTAAATCACTAATGAAAAAGGCGTCATAGTTATTTACCTAATATATCAAAAATAAAAAACACTTTCATGCATCATTTTCTGAATGCAAAAGAGTGGCTGATGGTTGTTTGCACTTTGCAGCATTTCAAAGAGTACATTTCACTTCCAAAATGAAAAAGGAGTGCAATAAATCCGGCCACGGCATTTTCTGTCAAATCATTTTAAGGATAAACTTCGGAAAAGTATCTTTTAAGTCTACTCTCACGCCCTCTCACTCACACCTAATTATGTGAGACCTACCTTTGGATTTTCACTTGAATGATCAAAGCCGTTTAAATTGTTTAGAATATTCATTTAAGGATTCCTGATAAAAATCAACTCAGTCAGATATCGGTAAATACTTGATAAGTTTGTAAAAGTTTTGGTCCGTTTGACTCAAAAATTGAAATTTGAACGATTCAATTGAGCCTTTACCGGTATCTGACTAGGCTAATTTTTCACAAAGACTCCTAAAAAAATATTTGAAACAATTTGAGTGGCTCTGATCATTCGTGTGAAATCTCAAAATAAGTCCCACGCAATTGCGTGTGAACGAGATGGTGTGAGAATAAACCTAGTTAAACATACTTTAGTTAAGGATATTGTCCTTTCAAGTACGGAAACATAATGCATTTTTCTACGACTTTCCACTTGCTGTGCTACAAATCTAATACTGTATCATGTAGTGGGATGAGCATGATAAAAATAAAACAAAATACTAGTGGGATGAGATCCGCGTGTTCTGTCCTTCAAACCTTTGTATACTCTTTGTTTCGGATATCGAATCATTCATCTTGTCTTGTCAATCATAACCATGTGGAGAAGTTGTATTTTTATGTGAAAAAAGAATGCAAAAATATACATATGTTAACTAAACTATAGGGGTGCTTTGGGTAAAAAACCATAAATTGGTTTTTTAAAAAATCACTTTTGTCCTTATTCAATTTTTTTTTGCATTCGTTAGTTTTGCATCAAGATTTTGTGGTTTCTGGATTCCTCTCGACGAAACGAATCTAACAAGTATAAAATTATGGTCAAAACTCAATTTTTTTTGAATAAAGCCAAAATAGGTGGATTATTGGCCAATAATCCAAGTATTTCGGCTTTATTCAAAAAAATATTTGGTTTGACCATAAATTTATACTCGTTAGATTCGTCTCGCCGAGAGGAATCCAGAAACCACAAAATCTTGACGTGAAACTAACAAATGCAAAAAAAATTTGAATAAGGACAAAAGTGGTTTTTTGGTTTTTGGTTTTTGGTTTTTTACCCAAAGCACCCCATACATTTTACATAATAAAATGCAATTTATTCACGTATATATCATTATCCGATCAATATAAGTTTTCGCAAACATATTCTTCATCCCGGATTATACAACACGAATTGTTTAAAACATATTTGTGGGCCGAAAATAAAAATATGAAAGAGTATGGAAGAAAAAAGTATGGAGATTCTAGTTGATTGCTTGTGCCCAGTGTGTGGTATGGAGCCAGAGACTTTGGACCATATGCTGTTTCGGTGTGATAGAACGATGAAAACATGGCTACTCTCAGCATTTAGAATTCAAACCGGAGGAGACGAGGATAACCAAGCTGCAAGAGTTATGGAGTAAGTTGGGGAAAATCTAAAAGAATGCAGAGAAATGGGAGAATTCAGGATTGTTGGCGTTTGTATGCTGGAATATTTGGAAGGCCAAGAACAAATGGGTGTTCAGAAGGACGAGGACTGAGGAGACCAAAATTATTTCAAATGCAATGGCGCGCGGATTTTCATGAATTCTCTGAACAGGATGAGGATTTCATTCTTGGAGGCACAGCCCAAGTAGAGGACAGCAATCCACGATGGGATCCACCAGAGTTGGGTTCGATCAAGGTGAATGCAGGTGGAGCTTTTTTGAAGAAAACGGGTAGAGGATGAGTAGGGTTGGCATGGAGAAATGACCAAGGAAATCTATTGTGAATGGATGCTATTCCTATCCTGAAAGCCCAATCACCAGAAATGGTGTAAGGCTGTAAGCTTTGGGTTTTCGACTAGCGGCGAAGACTATTTTTGAGACTGGAGGTTAAAATTACATTTTAGAAGGCGATGCTCAAAGAGTGATCAAGATGATACAGGGGACTAATGCTACCAGTGCTAACTTGGAAATCATCATCCAGGATACACTTATTTTTGTTGATTCGATTTCATCTTTGTCTTTTAAGTTTGTTTAATTTCTCGCAGTTGTAATAAGGTGGCTAATGCTTTAGCCAAGCATACCCTAAGTATTGATTGTCTCGTCACTCAAGTTGGTGATTTTCCAACTTGGGTCCAATAGGAAATCTCTTTGGACTCTTAGGTTTTCCATATGCAATAAAATTTTATAGATTGACAAAAAAAAAAAAAAACCGTTAAGTAATAGTCAAATAGATTTTTCACGCGTCAGCAAATTAGGGAAAAAGGGATTTTGTGCTGTTTAGATTTTTTTGGTTTTTCACATTTTTCAAAAAGCCAAAGCTTAGTAGAACAGCCTCTAAAGAATCTAGTAGGGATGGCAACGGTGTGGGTAGGGACGAGTTTTGTTGTACCCGACCCCGACTCGAAAAGTGGCACCCGACCGGGTAATAGAAATTTACCCCATTCCCGCCCCGCCCCTAATTTTCCTCCATATTTTTTTCCCCAGCTGAGAAAACCCATCTCTCTCTCTCTCTCTCTGTCTCTCTCTCTCTCTGCGTGTTCTATCTCAGAAAAAAAATCTGTTAAACCATGTCAAGCCAAAGTGGGGAAACGTGGAGATCATGGATGTCATGGCTACAAAAAAAATTGGGAACGCATCAACTGGTGGGACAAAAAAAAAACACTATCAGGATCTCGATTACCCAGATCTAAAATTCAAAAGTTGGATTATCTATATTATATAGTGTGATATTTTGGAAAGGAAAATGATAATGCCAAAATCATTTTTGTTTGTGTCAAAACTGTAATGCACAGAAGGCTTGTACTTTGCACATGGTACAAGGTTTTTAAGCACTACATTTTTTGTACAAACAAAAACGGTTTTGGTGTAAACAAAAACGGTTTTGGCATTAACACCACCTTTTGGAAATAGAATGGAAATATAAGGGGTTAAATGTTGTTTCATATATCTATATAAGTATGTGTGTGTATATATAAATCGGGGCGGGGCATTGTTACCCCTAACCCTACCCGAACCCAGTCGGGTTTTCAATCCCCCCCCCCCCCCCCCCCCCAAAAAAAAAAAAAAAAAAAAAAATTGAAAAAACCTGCCCATTCGGGGCGGGCAAGGTAGGTTCGGAGTGGGGCGGATATGATTGCCATCGCTAGAATCTAGAGCATTTGAGTTTTAATTTTCTGTATTATTTTTAAAATTTATCCAGCCCCTAAAAAAATGAGATCTATGTTTTAGATCAAAGGAAATATTTGTCTTCTCGTAGGAATAGGTCACAATTAGGCCCCAATATTCCACTAACACAAAAAACTAAAAAGTCAGTTTATTACGAAAATCGCAGGAGCCACTTTATCATAATAGAAGTACATCACATAAAAAGTCGCGAAAAACCAATAAGCTACATTGGCGGAGCACTTCTAGCAGTCAGGTTTTTGAATTTTCCAACGAGAAGACAAATTTTTTACTATATTCCCAAGCATGTGAAATGTAAATAAAACGACCTTTTGTTTTGCTAGACAGGTTGGCACTTGGCAGGGGGATCTCATTAAAAAAGGTTGGCCAACAATACACGTGAAAAGACACAGGGAATAAAAATTCAAAGGCCCCAGGCGACTTTGATGTGCTTTGGGTAAAAAACCAAAAACCAAAAAACCACTTTTGTCCTTATTCAAATTTTTTTTGCATTTGTTAGTTTCGCGTCAAGATTTTGTAGTTTCTGGATTCCTCTCGGCGAGACGAATCTAACGAGTATAAATTTATGGTCAAACCAAATATTTTTTTGAATAAAGCCGAAATACTTGGATTATTGGCCAATAATCCACCTATTTTGGCTTTATTCAAAAAAATTTGAATTTTGACCATAATTTTATACTTGTTAGATTCGTCTCGTCGAGAGGAATCCAGAAACCACAAAATCTTGATGCAAAACTAACGAATGCAAAAAAAAATTGAATAAGGACAAAAATGGTTTTTTAAAAAACCAGTTTATGGTTTTTTACCCAAAGCACCCCTTATTATGAGAGGAAACTACTAAAACTAAGGCATTAATTGAACATTTGCCAGAGTTTAATTGAAAATTGAACAACTGACAAGAAGGTAACCCCCAATGGGTTTGATCAAGTACTCCCTCCATTCCAAATTTATTGGTTCATTTTAAGAATTTCGACATTTTAAGCAGAAATGTAATAACTACATTCAATAAATCTTTTAACATTAAATAGATTAATTAATTTCTAATAATGTCTTTATATTTCAAATTCTGAATGAAATGATCGTTTTTGGTAAATGAGTTATTTTGGAAGATTGAATAAATTTTGTTTTTATTTTTAAAAGAAGACCAACAATTTGGGACACCCCACAGTAGTATAAAGAATAAGCAATTTAAAACGGAGGGAGTAGTATATATGAGACAACCACTAACATTTCTCGTAAAATGTTGTAAGGATGAATCACATGAATGTCAATGTTTTGATCATTGAAATTACATTATTTTTTTATTAGATCGTCAAATTTTCTTTAGGACTTTTCGTCTTATTAGCAAGTTTCCAAGAATAACGTGAATCTTATGCTAACCCGTGAATCTTATGTCCTTTTTTAAGTCGTTAGTCAAACTTTGCACATGTTTTCAAAACTAAACACTTAATTAGTTGTCGTCTTCATTCTCTCTACTATTAGCATGGAGATTGGAGAGTAAGTAAACCGTCAAGTAAAAGCATCTCCACTCTTTACCCAAATTTTTACTCAAAATTTTTACTCAAATTTGAGTAAAAATTTGAGTAAAAACTTGATTTGATATGACTCCTTCCAACCTTTACTCAAATTGAATGGTAGAGATTTAATCCACACTATCGAATGGCAAAAGGATAAATAAAAGTGCAAAAAAAAAAAAAGCCTTGAAAATTTGATTCTAGATTTGGTGATGAGCAAATTTGGTGAAACATTTGAGTAAAACCAAATTTGGTGAAGGATCTGGTGAAGAAGTACAGTGTCGGCTTTTGCTATTTTTTACTCAAATTTGAATTTGGTGAAAGATTTGATGAAGGGGTGGAGATGATCGAATAGGTAAATTGATTTTTCACGAGTCTGCAAATCAGGGCAAAAGGCTGGTTTTCTTTCACCAGATGCTTGGAAAAGGCAACGTGCAAATAAAGGTGTGTATCATTTGCACCTATTGTATGATTCAGATTATGCCACCTCATTGGCAATTGTAACATTTTTTAGTCTTTTGTAACTTTTTAGCAATATGATTCGTAACATTTTGGTGTGCCTCTTAACTTTTATAGGGGTGTGTCTATGATATATACCCAAATAAGGGGTGTGTATTGTAGTCTTTTCCTATTTTATATACCATGTTGATTGTTACGGTTCAACTCTTGATTGTCTAACTAGAAATGTTAATAAATTTTTCTATATAGCATGTTGATTGTTGTGGTTCAACTCTTAGTTGTCTAACTGGAAATGTTAATATTTTTTTCTATGTACCATGTTGATTGTTATGGTTCAACTCTCAATTGTCTAACCAGAAAAGTTAATAAATTTTTCTATGTACCATGTTGATTGTTATGGTTCAACTCTTCTACGTACCATGTTGATTGTTATGGTTTAATTCTTAATTGTCTAACTAGAAATGTTAAATGTCTATTCTAAAATTTAACTATATTAAGCACTATTAATTTTCGTCTAAATTCACAATTATAACAGTGTTAGTTTTTTTCTGTCTAAATTCACAATTAATAGCGTAGATTCGGAAGTAACATTGCTCATTCTTGTGTAAATTAATAATTAATAGTGTTGAACTAACAATGAAAATGTAAATTCAGAATTAATACAGCTAATTCACATTGTCAATACTCAATATATGCATTTGATAGATCTCATCGAGTAGGTTTCATATATATACATACACACACATAATTAAAATTAAAATCAAAATTGAATAGGTACAACGAAAATTGTAAACATCATAAGAGTTATAGAATAAAAAATGGATAGAGAGAATGCCCGCATGTGTAGAGCGTGTGGGATTTTTAGGTAGAACCTAGTGAGGCATGAAAGCGGGGAAGGACCTCCCTAATGGGCCCCGTTTGGATGGGATAAAACCTTCCTTCAAATGTTATCAGGAGTGATAAGGGTGGGTCCCATGCCATTGCTTTGGATTGGCAACCCTAAAATCGTCCCTTAAGTCCAAAATTGGGACCGGCTCCAAGTTTCCCCTTAAAGGGTTTGCGTCACTTAATCAGGCCCAACATGGGGACCATTTGTGCCTCACATAAGGGCTTGACGTGCACAAAGCGCAACATGCTCCCACGTTTTTTTTGTTCTTTTTTTTTTTAGATCCTTTTTTCTTTTTCAACAAAAGTATGAGTACATAATTTAGTGTACACTAAATACACATCATGTTGCATAGGACCCACTTTGGTTTACCAAATGCACACCATCTAGTACTTCTATCTTTTACTCTAGATTTTTCAGGTCGTTTCTCTTAATTAGAGAAATAGAAAACCGTAAATTTTCTTTTCAACAAAACTTGACACAGTTTCGGAAATGGCTACAATACACACCCCTTATTTGGAAGTACCATATGCACCTATTGTATGGTCCAGATTGTGCCACCTCATCGGCAATCGTAACATTTTTTAGTTTTTCGTAACATTTCAGCAATATGATTTGTAACATTTTCTATGATTCCTAACATTTTGGTGTGTCTCGTAATTTTTATGAAAAAAATCGTAACTTTTGCAAAAAATTTATAACTTTTATAGGGGTATGTATCATACACACCCAAATAATGGGTGTGTATTGTAGCCTTTTCCCACAGTTTCACATAAGTAAATTCCAACATATCTAGTGAAGGGGAGCCAAAACACACAAAATGAACAAAATCTACATATTACTACAAGGTCAAGCACAAAAAATGCCTACATAAGAAAGAAAGTGAGGTTTGCAAAAAAAAAAAACATAAAGATACGTACACCAAATAAACAAGTAAAAAATTAAAAAAAAAATGGATTGGATTTGTTTCATAAAAAAATAAAAAAAGAAAAGAAAACATCAGCACACATACAATTCTATAGGATATAAACCCATCGACTAAAAATCCTAAGTCTGTCTGTGACTCTGTGCCCATTTTCATTAATTAGCAAAATAAATATCCTTCCTGGCCCATAATTTTTTATTTTAAGATAAAATTGAAGGCTACGAAGAGTGCTGAAATAAATTATTGATCATATTTATTGAAATGGAACTCGTATCTTAATTTGATGTTGATCAAACCAAACAGTCCCCCATGTGGGAGTGGGACTAGCTAGTTGCTACCCACGTTTCATTCTCTATCATATTTTTATTCTTCTGCTAGGAATTAAACAACCAGAAGCCATCATGTGATTTGCTAACCTACTAGCTGACTATATTTTAGTTGTTAATTTTCTAGCTTAATTTCTTAATAATCATATGATCGATGTATATCAGTGTTATTTTTATTACTATAAAGATGAAACATATCAATTATCCACATATTACAAAAAATAAAAGTGCAGAATAGTATCCCGTCATTTCCGTTAGGAAGTATTGCTTCATTACAGCACATCACTATTTGCAGGGGACTGCACCATACATGTCAACAGTGGCGGCTCTAGGAATTTTTGTAAGGGTGTTCATAAATTCTTATGCTCTACACCTCTATAAACCACAACAAAATGTAGACAAAAAGTTTTCCATTAATATCGACAATGCCACCCAAAAACAACAGATGAAGTATATTGCAATTGCCCTTGATGAGTTTTCATACTTTGAAACCGTTGCATAATAGCCTCGTTATCAAAAAATTAAAAAGCATCAACAAGCATTCTATTGTGCATATCATCCTATAATGTAAATGTAATCAATCTTTCGCAAAAACCAATAGAGTAACACATAAAATTACAAATCTACAATCGAAATTACCTAGTCACTTAAAATAACAAGGAATAGATTAAGAGAGAGTTAATGGTCTTACTTTTTAGAGCAAAGCTTGATAGGTGTGTAGAGACAAACAAGCTCCCAATAATTTTTTTGGGTTTCAATTTGAATTGAACTTGGGCTTTTTTATTGGCGGAAGTGTTCAATACTTGGTCCTTTTCATTTGGCAAGATGTTCGATTTTTTAGGACTTGGGTGTTCAATTTAGTTTGGGAAGGGTGTTCAACAATGAACTATCCAAAAATTTCTACACGTATGCTAAAGGAATTTTTTTTTGTTTGGGTGGTCATGTGACCATCCATATCACAATGTGCAGCCGCCGCTGCATGTCAAAACTGAAGCTATGGGTATAGATCCTTAATTTTTAGCAAAATTTAAATTAGTTAATTTGATCAGCAATATACTTGCGTGGGCCTAAATAATTCAGGAAACTAGGCCCAGACCATTTCAGCATGTGGGCCGTAGGGCCCAGTCACTATCGAATAGAGATACGGCCCAATTGGGATTACCCCAGGCCTGGTTCCTAAAGGGCCATCAAGCCCGAAGGTCATCCCGACCGGTTAGGCCCGTTATCCGAGAGGTATGAATACGGGTATAACCTGAGCAACCCGGACAGGAGTGGTTCGGGTCAATTCATGCGATTCAAGTCCCACAGAGGTCACAAGAAACTCCGTTGTAACAGAATGGACACGTGTTGTGATTCGATTGGATGCATGTGCTAACGTAATGATGCTCGGTTACGTATGCAGTGATGTCATCCAAAGCAGTTACCGCGGGTAGAATACATCGGCCTTGAGGATCAAGCCAAACCCTACCTATAAATACAAAGCGAGATCACGCAAAAGGTACACATACTCTTCATCTCTCAAGCAACCCTAAACTTGAGTTCCATTCATTTCCTTTCTTCTTCGATTTACTGACTTGATCGTTGAAGTACCATTCCGGACTCCACGGCCCAGGTTGGTGCTAACGAGTTTGCTCAGTGTGCACGAGTGAAGCTCGTGACGGAAGAAGGACCTTCATCTCTTCATCATTTCCGTGGAGCGACAGAGAGATTTACCCCACCACAATACATTTACGCGTATCCCTTTCTATGGAGTTGGACTTTCTTTTCTTTTTTTTATATATTATTTTAAAGTATCTGTATAAGTTGTGGAAGGGAATCATCATGTCTTGTAATAAGTGATCGAAAACTAGATGTTAGTTAAGGTGTTCGGGATTCAAATACATCATTTTCGGCATTCAAATACATCATTTACAGATTAATTTCCAAAACAAGGGTAAACACGATAGCAGCCCCGACGTACAGAGTATTAGAGAGAGATAGAAATAGAGAGAGAGAGAACATTCGTGAGGGCTCTTTCTTTGTGTCTTGGAGAAAATACAAGCTCTATGGATCATTAATCGTTCAAGACATCTCAAGATGTTCATACATTATCTAATCCATAAGGTTGAGTTTCTTCTAGTGGATTTCTGGAAGGCTAATCGGAAGGCTTGATGATTTGAGGCAGCGACAATCAAGCACGGGGTATGGTGGACGAGGATTCGAATATCATTTTTGAGTCAATTGTGAGGATTCTCAATTGCGTAGTAAGTTTGATTATAAATTATGCACAATATTTTTCTATAGTTCTTGATTCCTTCCCATGATTTGTACCCATCTAGAGTTTAATTTCCAAGTATATCGGGCGTTCATCATATTTTCTTTACTTGCTACTTTGATTGGTTGAGTAGGAACTAGGGTTTTTCAAATTATGGCAAAAAAGTAACTATAAGAATTTTGAAATGTTCTTCTTGTTCCTTTTATTCAATATATATATATATATATATATATATATATATATATATATATATATATATTTACTTCGGCATTATTTTCTAAGTTTTCAATTACTCCCTTCTGGACGAATATCAGTTCTAAAAATTCTAAAAAAGAACTTAAAAAGAAGGGTTCTTCTATTGAAATTCCATTAGCCTGATAATGTGGTATGAAGAAGACAAAAAAAAAAAAACTACAATGTACTTTTTTCACTTTTATATGCATTATTACACATTTCTATATATTTTTCACACATTTCAATGCATTTTTAAAGCTTAATGATAGCCCAGTGGGCTGATTTTTCCTAAAAAGAAACCACTAAACATTGATAGTGTAATTATATATTTTTTAATTTATATAAAATACACCATTAGTATCCACCACACATTTTTGTGGGGTTCTGAGGGATCCACAACCTATGGGCGGAGCCATGAAGGGACAAAAGGGGTCACTTGATCCCTCTTACTTTAATTTCTCACAAACATATTTGATAATTTGGAGCTAAATTTTACGATTTTGATCCCTCAAAAATTTCATAAATTTGCTCTAACTAGCTTAAAATGCATAGAAATCTCAATTTTTTCTTCTTTCGAGAGTTGATAGTATTATAAATGAAGCTATTGTACATTATTTTCGAAATATAATAAGTCATTGGAACAAATTATAAAGCAAAAATTACATCTAACACTGTATATCTACATTATAATTAACCTCTTAATTTAGTTATTTCTTTTCATGAGTAAACCAAAAAAATAACTTGCATATAGATCTAATTTTTGACTTAGCTAACTTAAAATCCTGACTCCGCCAATGTCCACACCCTAAGAAAATGTATAGTATAAAAAGGTGTTGAGAGAAACTCTTGAGAGCATCGCAAACAATAACTCCCTAAAAAAGTTCATAAACAGTGCCCATTTTTTATTTTAACTACGCATATCTCTTTCAATATTCCAACAATTCTCTCTATTATCCTCTCCATTTTAATTAAGTATGATAGAGAAGGAAGAGAGAGAAACAATAAACAAATAATTGGTGGGTGAAGGAATAAAAAAAAACAATAAACAAATAATTGGTGGGTGAAGGAATAAAAAAAAAACAATAAACAAATAATTGGTGGGTGAATAGTGCCTCAATAAATGGGAGTGTATTTGTTAAGTTACTATTCACATATGCACTTTAGGGAGGCGAGGTTTGTGTAGGCTCTTTTTGCTTGGTAAAATAGCTAAAAAAAGGCGTTTGTGGACCAGTAAATCGAGGGGTACCTACCCCCATTACAAAGCACGTATAGAGATCCGAACCGTTCATTCATCTTAGAATAATTTTTCGAGGGGCATCGCGAGAAATCAACTCCATCGGACATGCATAAGCGGTTGATCCAAAAACCTCCTGTTTCATTCAAAATCGTTTTGAATGTGAAACGAGAGGTTTTTGGATTAACCGCTTACACATGTTTGATGGAGCTGATTTCTTGCAGAGCCCCTTGATTATTCTAAGATGAATAAACGGTTCAGATCTTCGTGTGTACCCAAAAGTAGATCCCTAAGGCTGATCTGAACGTGGTACGTGGTCTATGCATACTACTCGATACCAACAACAACTTTGTTTGTGGACCCTTGCATGGTGGGCTTACTCTGAGGCTGAGTTTTCCAATTAATTTTAGCAAATGAGTTGCTAAAATCATTTGAAAAATTCAGCCTGAATAATTAGTTTCAAAGGCTGACGTTTGAAGGCATGATAGATTGTAATGTAGTACTTTTTTTTATCAGAATTGTAGTACTGTACCCTTTTACTTAGGAACCCGGTAGCTCTTTTGAATGCAATGCTTGGCAGGCCCTGTAGAGTAAATCTTGGCGGTCTAAACGTCTTTTGGACAGTCCAAATTTGAGGAGTGCCGAAGAGTGTTTTTTCAGTCGTCCAAACATGGAGGGCCCATATTTGAAGGGAGTTCAAATACCCAAAACACCCTTCGGTGCTCTTTAAATCTAGACTGTCCAAAACACGTTTGAACGACTGTGATCTGTTCCGAAGGGTCTGCCGTGCATTGTGCTCAATAGGGTTCCTCCGTTCTTTAATTAGTGTACAACAGATCCCCGTTATCCCTTAATGAATTAATTTTGGGTGTACTGTACTCGTTAAATATCTCGGTCATCCAAAAATATGTTTGGCGGTCTGGTTTTTAGAGAGAGAGAGAGAGAGAGAGAGAGAGAGAGGGGAAGGGTTTGGAAGAAATCCAAACTGTCCAACATATTTTTGAATAGCTGAAATACGCAACAAGTATTGTCACATTGTATTTATCCGGCACCCATCTTTTCCTCATCCATTACATAATGCAATCAACATGTGGTCGCAAACAAACCAAAGTGGGGTTCATTGCATGTGGTACCAAGCCCATCGGGTTAATCGAACCACATAATTGGTTGTCCAATATTGAGTAGTAGGTACCACAAATATTGCATGCATGTGAAGGCCTTGTCAATAAAGGCCCTACAAGTTGGAAAACTTTTCCACTATTCACGGAAATAATAGGGCTTTGAAACTTTTAGCGAAAGTTTCCGCTAACGTATTTTTGGTATTCTACATTTTGGGAGTATAAAAAATTCTCAAATCAACAGTTATTTTTTTACGTACATTAACTAATTTGATAACTTGTAGTACAAGAATATCGAAAATATGGTAGTGGAAACTCATTCTTATTCCCAGCCTTTTCAGTACAGATCCATTAGGGTTTCTAGAAACTTCAATTTTTTTCCCCCTTCTAAGCTTTTCATGACTTTTAACATTTTTTTCTAAAAATTCTAGTCAAAATTTTGAACCTTACTATTCTTCTACAATTAGAGGAGTATTTTAAAACAAAATCCGCAGCTAAGAACCCTAAAATAAAGATGCAAAAAAGTAACATAACCAATGCTCTCTTACTTCACAGTTGTGAGATAAATTCACATAGCAAAAACCTGACCATGATAAGCATTAAAAACTGTGAATTGACTACAACCTTTGCTTTTCTTTAACGTGTATAAAACATATCTCTAACATGTCTTTATATAGCTTACAAGACTTGGTGACCGAGAAACCTAAACCAAGAAAATATGCATAATAAGGAAGCATAATAATAAGCAATAACTTAGGCTAAAAAGAAAACATAATATTAAAGCTATGAATTGAAAGATGGTAACATAATATTCATAATTGTTCTCGTACTTCATTTTCATTTTCATTTTCTTTTTTCCGCAAAAGCAGAACACTGATTTCCCATAAAGAAAGAAGGCTTCTGGATGGCATCCTATTTCGAATTAGTAAACTTGAACCTTCAAATTTGTGTTCATACGACTTGTTCAATACTTGAGTTTAATTTGAATTAACATACATATCGAACATTGACTTTTGGCCGGCGATAAAAATAGAACGGTGTTTGACTTTGATAATTTGCAGAAGCATGATGAATGAGACCCATCGTTAATACTCACACATGACTCCTGTGAAAGGACGGTGAGAGGACGGCGTAGCCACAATTTTAATTTCGAGATTGTCAAAGTTTAACAAAAACATTGTGCCAAACTTTCTTTTACTGTATTTTTTAGGTGTTGTTTCAAACAATTATCTTTCTTTTACTTCATCGAATCTCAAGAAACATATATATGCAATTTCCTTCTTACTCCCTCTGTCCCAAATTGTTGGTCCTACTTTCTTTTTTTGGTTGTCCCGAAACATCACTGTGTTTGGTTGAGAGTTTTGATAAGAATTTTTTGAGAAATATTTTTGAGATAGTGTTTCGATGAGTTTTTGAAAAAAGTAATAATTAAAGATATGTGTAATAATTGGAGAGAGATATAGAGAAAAATGAGAATAATGATTGGAGAGAGGGGTATAAGTAGAGAGAGAAAAGTGATTAATGATTGGAAAGATGAGAGATAGGGAAAGAATCTTTTTGGAAAATTTTTTGGAAATGTGAAGTGAACAAAGTGGTCATTTAAAAAATTTAACAAAGAAAAATGTGTACTTCTTTCCATTTTTTTAGCACTTTTCATAAAAAGTTGGATTTCCAAACTAAGACCAACAACTTGGGACGGAGGGAGTAAGAAGGAAATTGCTAATCTCAGTCTAAAGGGTGGAGGAGATATTAAGTAGAAAGTGTATAAATATCCGAGAAAATTGTATTAATATCCGTGAAAATATATTAATATTCGTAAAATGAGCATTAATATTTACATTAGTTTGTCATTATATATATATTTTCCTCTACCTCGAGATTAGCAAGACCCATTTACGAAAACTAGAATTGTGTTTTTACATTATGACCCGCTTGTTGATCATGTCCTTTCACTTTGTATTCCAAGCCCAATGACGTGCAAGTTGGAATATGCGGCCCAGTTAGTTGAAGGCATATTGAGACTACTGAGTATTTAGTGCCATGTTTGGGCCTGGAGTTTTAGTGCCACTCAGGTTAGAATGAATTTATCTATTTTGTCAGGGATTTTTTAACCCCAACCAACTGATTTGGCTTGCAAATTATTTAGTCTATAAAAGAACGGAAAATAAGCTATACAAATTTTTTTTTTTTTTAACCCCAACCAACTGAGATCCATGTTTTGTCATAACTACATCGGGCCACAATTGATCATTATTTTGTTTAGTAGTGTCATGTGTGATAAGGTTTAGGTCCTTTTCATAGAGTATTTTTATGGTTGATACATCATTCACATTAACTCAAGACAGACACAATTTTTTTTTAATATTAGTTGTGCAAATTTATAGACAATAGCATAATGTTTAACAAATGTACTAAGCTTGGTCCGGCAAACTGTCATAATTTTATGTATTTTTACCAAAATTTACTATATATAATAATGAGTTATTTTGAAAATATACCCTGCGCCATGTTTGAGTTGTTCTAATCTCCAAGGTCGCCAGGTGAAAAGAAACTTAAAAATCTCCAACGTCAATCTAGGGTTTTACATGTTTTGTAGCAGAGAAGTACTACAATGTATACACATATCTAGGTGAATATTGTATACATTCTTCAATCACTTTGAATTCATAATAAATTTATTTCATAGCATTTGTATTATTAATAATACTAATAAAAGTCTAAAATTTCATAATATCAAGATAAAAACAGATACCATGATACAGATATCATGAATTCAAAATTGTTGTGAATTTATATATACTCAAAATGTTACCAATTGCTAATGGAAAAGAAATAAATTCATGGCTCATATATGTTCTACATTTGTCTGCAAAATGTAATGAATAATTTCGGTCTTTTTTTTTTTTTTTTGCAAATAGTAGGAGAATACAAGTACGAATATATCAAACTAGAAACAAAGTCCATAATTACTATAACCTCAACCCAACTAAAATCTCTTCATACCCAACAAACTGTAAACAAAGTCCGCAGTCGCTATAAACCCAACAAATACGAAAGGAAATAACACCTACATGCTGGTGGAAAGATTCGAACTCCTAACTCCTAGTGAGATGCAGGAGAGCCCCATTTGGTTAATTTCAGTCTATTCAGGGTGCATATCGTACACATCCAATAACGGTATATATAATGTAACATTTCCCATTTATCTTTTCCTTATATATATCCTAATGATTTAGTTTACCTAATTTCCTACAACAGTCTCAAGGGAATTTTTTTTTTAAAGTGGTAGGTGGATGGGTGAAGAAAACAAGAAATAAGCATTTTCTATGTTGATAGGGGAGCATGTCCATGTTTAATCATATGATGATAGTGGTTGTAACAGTCGACCCATAAACATAAAGGGAATTTTATCATAATTTGTTTCCACTCAACTACTAATAATTAATATCATTATCATCCAATGTTGCTAATGAGTCAATTTTATCACCAGACATGTTCAGAGGAATAATAATGCAAGCTGATGATAAAAGGATAATTACCAAACTCATTAACTTCAAAAAATGATTGGAGGTTGAAAGTGATGTGGACATCGATTGCCTTGCAGAAAATAGACAATTGGACCGATTTGATAACAAAGCAATATTACACTGATAAAAATCAAGTGCCAATAATCTCATAGGGCTTACAAGAATGTAGACTGATAAATTGTGGGACCCAGGCCATGTGTAATAAAGGTTGAAAGTGTAATAAATACTTCCTTCGTCCCGCAAAGTTTGTCACTTTCACTATTCCAGCCCTATGAAAAAATTGATTATTTCTTTGAATTTGTAATGTTTTATATAATCAATATGGATCTCGTTTGATAGATTTTAATTAGATCTTTTGAACAAAGTTCTGAAAATCACATAAAACGTTATGAATTGAAGCAATTTAAAAATGGCACGCATTCCTGAAAGTGTCAAACTTTGCGGGACGGAGGGAGTATAACTTTGCTTGCAGAAAACTATTTATTTAATTATTTACATATTTTGAGCAGGTATCTGGCCGACATATTATTAGGTGCTCCTAAGGCACTGCCACGTGCTGTTTTAGGATCCTTTCTCACTGCATATGTGTATGGGTTTCAAGTGATGGAGGTAACACATTTTGTATGGGGGACTCCATACAAATGTAGGATGCAAACTATTTATTTAATCATTTACATATTTTGAGGAGGGATCCGGCCGGCACATTATTAGGTGCTCCTAAGTCACCGCCACATGCTGCTTTAGGATCCTTTCTCACTGCATATGTGTGTGAATTTCAAGTGATGGAGGTAACACATTTATATGGGGGACTCCATACAAATGTAGGATGCAAAACATCGTTTTTTTTTATTTTATTTTTTTATAACTCAGTTGCTCAATTGTTCGAGCCAACTTATATGCACATTTAAAGTACATTTAGTTCTTCTTTCCCTACATAAATAGCATCTAAATTATTGGTCCTGACCCCGAGGGTCAGCTACTCCAATAAGAGTGAGGGGTGCAGTGGAGATCTATTTTTATTACTTGAGGAAAAGAAATCCTAAAACTTGTCCATTGGGCTGGTGGTTGCACCTAGCCCAAACCGTTGCTTGCGTGCGTAATGGCGGTTAGAGAAAGAATAATTCAGATGGAATGACATACTCAAAATTAAGATATATTCTTTTACTTCCAGTTTCAATGCTTTTCTTGCCCTTTACGTCCCGATTGGATGCCGGATTACTTTTAGGGGTATTATATATGGAGGCCGGATTACTTTTAGGGGTATTATATATGGAGGGGTATAAGATAGTAGGTGGTAATATATATGGAGGGTGACCCCACAGTGATGTGACATTTATGGAGGGGGGATTAAGTAGTACTTGGTTTGGATGATTTTGTAAGAAGGGGGAGTTTGGGTGGATGATGTAAAAAGCTGTCAAAAGACTTTTTTGCCCTTGTGTGCATATTCGTATTAGTTATGTGTTTTTTTAATTAGATAAATCTAATAATTAATTTATTTATTATTGAAACTCAATAACTAATTAGGCTATAAGTTTTAATTGTAATTAATTTTTATATTAATTTTTTTATTATAAAAATTAATTTAGATGCTTACTTTTTATTATAAAAATTAATTTAGATGCTTACTTTTTATTATAAAAATTATTGAATCGGATCATCTTTTATTATAAAAAGTATGTCAAAAAACTGATGAGATTTTTGCGTAAAGAATGGTGGCGTTGACAATTGAAGGAACAAAAAATGTGGCTGTGCTATTATTATTATTTTTAAGTTGTGAGATTAAGCAGTGGATCTCTTGTTTTCAATCCAGTTTCTGAGCATTAAAATAATACTCCTAATTTTTTAGTACATTTTCAAATAATAAAAAAGAAAACACAGCACATGCCAATGTCTTGGGAGGGGTATTAAAAGGGGTACAATGGTCATTTTCCAAGTGTATTAGGGGGTCATAAATATGGACACCCCCTGGCCCCTGGGGTGTCCATAAATAACACCCCTGCAGGGGTGTCCATAAATAACACCCTTGCAGGGGTGATATTTAGTCCGAGAGATAAATAACACTCCTGCACTTATTTATGGCAAACCATTCCATAGCCGTGGATCCGAGCATAAATAAGACCCCCCATATTTATGCCCCCCACTAAAACCCCATCCAAACGGGCTGTTAAGGTCTCAGTTGCTGTCTTCTACAGTACTTTGTCCAATGGTCTCTCTTTTAATCATCCAATAACCCAGTATTATGTTTGCCGAACTAATTGAACATTTAAACCCAACATGCGCGCAAACAAAAAAAATTACAAGATGTACATGATTCGACACATGAGACTGTGAGCTTCTAAGTTCTATCTATGGGAGAAGGGAAGAAAAATGAACTGTTTAGCAAATAAGGATTTGATTGGACTTCAAACCTCACTAACTACAACTAACAATACTAACTTCCGTCCAAAAAAGAAGAAGAAGAGGATTTCAATGTTTGCTGATTGTCTTTCCCAATTGTGCCCCTAGGATCTCTTAGAAAACAATTGTAATACCCTAATACAAAATGCACTTTACATATGCTTCATTCCCCAGAACGTTTGGACGGACTTTACCACCCATCTGAGGAAATTATTAACTTAGAAATCGAGCTAAGGGCACAGACAATATAGAGACCACTCAATCTTAAAATTCCTATTTTTGCCAGAGGATTGTAAGTCAATGAGTGAATTGGACCATTTCAAATGATGAATAATAACTTTCATGGTTATAATTTTTTTTAAAATTTAATATTTTGCAAAGAAATCAACTCTTTTTCATAACATTCTTGAATACGAAAAGTCGTCATGAGTTTTTTTAGATGAATAAATAAGTAATAAGTAGGTTGTATTGACTTTTTCCTATATAGCTCATGTGCTTTTATTTAAATTTTGACCTCACCAGCCAAATTTCCTAGCTTCGCCCCTAATTTGAGAAACTACAGCCTGAATGCGTCTTGACGAACCGAATTTGCGTTGGAACAAGAATTTCTAAAAGGTCAATAGCTCTCCATCTCAAAACAAATTCTATCACCTTCTCCTAATGCAGCAAGAGAAAAACACTTTCATTTTCAAATTGAAATTGGATTTGATCTCATCCTTGAGCATGCCAAGAAGATGAAGATGCCCATGACGTTGGACAGCTAGACTTTATCCCAACCAATCACTAGTTTCGTATAATAAACACTTGAGGAAAATCCTTATCCAAATTGAACAGACCCATTTAATAAAAATGTCAACTTGTTTCGGTTGTCAACCTTGAATTGGCTTCTATGTATGGTATTTAGCACGAGGGTTAAATGAAAATACAACATGCGCGGCATTTTTTTAGAAAAATACTGCCTACTTGCTTTGACAATTCTGGCGTATAAGTTCTGCCTAACGCGGTACTATTACCAGCTTAACCAGCCAAACGTTCTGTACAGATGGGGTGCACCGACAGGCACTGGAGACCCCCTTGTGGGTCCCACACGGTCAATCCGAGCTGTTCATTCATCCCAAAATCAAATTCCGAGCGGGTCCCCGTGAAAATCAACTCAATTGGACGTTTCTAAGTGCTCGATCCAAAATCACCCCATTTCGCTCAAAATTTACGAAAAAATTTTGAGCGAAATGAGGTGATTTTGGATCGAGTAGATTTCCATGGAAGACCCGCTCAGAATTTGATTTTGGGATGATTGAACGGCTCTGATTGACCGTGTGAGATCCACAAGGGGGTTCCCGGCATTGGTCGGTACACAGTCTGTACATGGGGGTCGGTACGGGGTACCCTTGGATTTCGGCTTGGTTCTCCAAACCATTTTATGGCATAAAATGGGAGATTTTATCTCATTGCTTTCTGAATACATAAAATAAAGGAATCACGTCTGCCTTTTTTTCAAAAAATTTCAAACGCAGAGCTGTCAAAGTTTGGCCCCACCCATTATGGCACGTAAAATTACAATTTTACCCTTTATTAGTTCCTACCTTTACAAAAAAATGAGGCTATTTGGGTAAATATGGCATTTGTGGATATTTTATGACAACTACATAAAATCTATTAGAAAAACAATGTCATTTTATCATCACTCCATAAAACCCCAACTAAAATGAGAATTCACATTTTATGGCATAAAATGTATTGGAAAACAAAGCCTTACCGTTACCCAAATCAGTATGTGGATTAACCCCAACACAACATGTGGGGAAGGTTATTTATTTTACCACATTGGGCAATTAGAAATTATTAACAGGCTCGACATGCCGTGTTAGCTTCTGAAATTTTATTCGGTAGATTTTTTTCAGCCCTTTTTCTCCCTCGAGTTGAATTTTATGAAATCGCTTCTAAAAGTAAAATTCATACTTTTAACCCATTTCATTATTCCATAATTTCAACTAACTGCAATTGTACTTTCTTTTTCCTTCTGTACCCTAGATTGAGGCTCTTACATGATGGGGATGTGTCTAGATTAATAATGGTGGAGTAATAATAACAAAGATTAGATAGATGATAGATCTAGAGGTCAACAAAAAAGACTTGATTGAATCTTGGGTAGCATTTCACGTAATTTTTTCATTCTATTTATACGAGAAATTACCTAAGTCACATAATGTGTATGCTTATGCGGCAACAATGGAAACATGAAAGTGTCTTTCTGAAGCATTTTAAAGTACTAAAAGTCGCGAGAACAAGTATTAAAGCTCGAAAACATTCTAAAAAGTACCAGAACTCCTGAGAACAACTAATAAAGCGCGAGCGGAATGGAGAATCATGTAACTAAACTAAAGAAATCACACCCAAATCATGTAGTACATCCATCACAATCTTGTACATTTTTCTCTCCTCAATTTGTGGGTCAATTAGTCTCATAAACTTAAACATTCAAAAAAGTCAGTATAATCATGTACCCAACCAATCGTTCGTAAACATTACTTTATTGCCCTCTAGAGAAGGAAACCAGAATCCCGTATTGACATTTTGTTTAATTATCATAAAACTTCCATACAAAATCATAAAATCTGTAAGACACATTCAATTCCAACACCACCATTTAAATTTCATATGAATTGATCTTTTCATCACCGCCCAAAAGAATTGGTCATATGGCCAACTCTAAATTAAGCTTTAATCAAACACAGTAACACACACATATCTTTGACGTGAAGGATAGAATATGCACAAAAAAAGTATGGGAAAAGGCGAAGAAAAAGGGATAGAAATGAGAAAGGAGGCCAATACAGATACAGGCTGTATCATGTATGACCTTTATTTTAAGCATACTCTATCTTATAGGAATGAGTCCCAGATGCCTTGCTTTCGGTTGGTTGTGAGTTTACTTTCCACCTAATTGATTGACTTCGATTCCGGGGTTTAGGCCGTAAGAAAGTGATTTCTTATGAAATTTATATTCTCAACGTGGATAACAGCTCTTTTGACCTAATTGGAATTGAGATTAGTTGAGATGCTCGCGAGCTAGTCGGGACGGGAATCAAAAGAAAAGGAATAAGTCCCATTCCAACGCAAACCCCCGGTGCTTTCTTCTGTCGACACATATGCTAAACAGCTCATCTCTACAAATAAAAATTAAGAATAAGAAAAACAGACCAATACAATACAATATTCCAGATGGACATACACGTCCAACCTGCCGTCACTCATATTCCTGTATTCCCAAAAATACGTCCATCGAACCACTGTAAATGCTGATCAAAAAAAAAAAAAAAAAAAACACTGTAAGTTTAAATTTCTTTCTAAGAGGTGGGGTCAATCCTTGCCAGATGTAAATAGTGATTATTTTATTTCCCTGGAAATGGGTTCTTTGTTTACTGAGTAGTAATTAATTGTCTCATTTAATTGGGTTATTAGTTGAGGTTAGCGTGATTATGAACTTATGTCTTATTTGATAGTATAATTCAGATAATTAATTTTCAACTGCTTGTAATAAAAATAATTTTCAACTGCTTGTAATAAAAAGAAACATGCATCCATCGCCATTTTTGTGCATTTTTTTGGTTCATTAATTCGAAACAAGTGTGCAAACTGTAGAAACTTTATATCCATCTCAAAACCAATTGGCGATGAGTGAAAAGGTCCCGGCATATATTAAGTAATCACTCATTCCACTCCTAAACAATGTGGGACGATATTTCTTAACATCCCCCCTCACGTGCAGCCGCATTTGAGGTCTATCACGTGTGGCCACTTTTTGGGCTCTATCATTGTGCAACCTTTTTTTGCTGATCTGTCATCGTGGGTGTGGGATTGCGAATATTTTTTTTTTAAATGTGGAGCGGAATGAGCCCCACTCTGATACCATGTGGAAACTTTATATATAACTCAAAACTAATTGGTGTGGAAACTGTATATACAACTCAAAACTAATTGTCTCGTCCTAGCTATATTAAGTGATCACACATTCCATTCCCAAGCAATATGAGACAATATTCCTTGACATCCCCCATTTGAGATCTGTCACGTGTATGCCACTTTTTGGGTTCTATCATCGTGCAGCCTTTTTGCTAGTCTGCCATCGTGGGACGTGGATTGTGAATTTTTTTTTAATATAAAGTGGGATGGAATGGCCCTGCTTTGATACCATGTGGAAACTTTATATCCATCTCAAAACCAATTGGCAATGAGTGGAGAGGTCTCAGCATTTATTAAGTGATCACTCGTTTCACTCCTAAGTAATGTGGGACAATATTTCTTAACACAAACCTAGTGCACAGATCCAGAGATCAATGTGTTCAGAATCGTTCAACTTAAGTAGGCTCCATAAAGTAATGAGGAATCAGATTTATCTGGCCATTTCAGACATATTTTTGTCTACGTTTATGCTCTTAAAATTTGCATGTGCTGCATTTTTCTTAGGACAATGCCAACTTCAACTCTTAGGTTGGAGGAAAATCTTTAAAAAATATATTGATATACGAAAAAATATATTGATACCTTTAATAGTACATTGATATCCATAATATATATATTGACCAACACAGTTACTGAAATATAGGATTTCAACTTACAAAAATGATAGGTACACACCCTCTCAGCCACTCCCCACCACACCCTCTCTCACATGTGTGGTGGGGCTCACCCCGTGGGTCCTAGTGCGCCCCACCACACATGTGAGAGAGGGTGTGGTGGGGAGTGGTTGAAAGGGTGTGTACCTATCATTGTTCTTCAACTTAACCTGCGGTCAACTCAGGGTGTCGTTTTTAAAAAAAAAAAAAAACAAACAAAAGGTACTAACTTGCTAACAGGTCTATTTTATACCACAGTAATTTGTTATCAGGTCGACTCACCTCACGCAAATGCATGAAAGAGATTGAGGGAGGTGTTGGATAAATTAGTCCGGTCCGGGACCACTTTTCGATACCAAAAAGAAAAAAGAAAAACCCAACCCGCTGTCTTCCCCCGGCCGTTAAAACCCATCTCTCAAAAATCGTTCGGTAAAACCATGTGCACAGATGGGTCTCTGGGACCCACTTGTGGGTCCCACAAGAAGGATCCGAGCCGTTCAATCATCTTAGAATAATTTTTCGACGGCCCAGCGAGAAATCAGCTCCATCGGACGTGTGTAAGTGGTTGATCCAAAAATCCCCTGTTTCATTCAAAACGAATTGAATGAAACGGGGGGATTTTGGATCAACCACTTATACAAGTCTAATGGAGCTGATTTCTCGCGGGGCCCCTCGAAAAATTATTCTAAGATGATTGAACGGCTCGGATCTTTTGTGTGGGACCCACGAGACCCATCTATGCACCATCTATGCACAGCCATCTGTGCACATAGACAGGCTCAAAATCGTTGGCATCTTTCCTTTTTTGTATTTTCATAATTAGGAAGCTTCCTCACAGTAAAAAGCTGGATTTTCTCAACGTTCCCTGTTTTCTTCAAACCCAAACCCAACAAATCCCTTTCACTTCTTTACCGAGGAAAACCCACTATCAATCAAACCACCTCCTTTTATCTCATTATTCAACTCAATTTCCAACCCCATAACACGTCAAAAACCAGCAAATTGCACAGCTGACGCATTCCCAATAATTTAACCCATTCATTACTCGTTTTTCCAACTTCAACTCTTCAAGTTTCAGTATTTATTTCCATTTTCCCTTCAAATCTAAGGGTTCGCTCGCTTTATTCCAATTCCTTCTGATTCATAAAACCCACCTTGTTTTATTGATTAATTGATTGATTGATTGATTGCTCATTGATGGCAGTATCTCCTCATGCTTTTCCACCCAGAAAGCGCCGGCCGTCGGCCGGCTCTTTCTTGTCACCGAATTTCTCTGACCACCGGCTATTACAATCTCTCCTCCTCATCTCAAACGAAATCTCATCGCTCCAACCCATCAGATACCTCCTCAGGCGCAATTCGGCTTCGATTATCAGAAAGACAAAGCTGCTCTCCGTCTTATTCGAGGAGCTGATTCGAAATCAAGTAACTGTCTTTTCCCCTTCCGCGTTATTGTGCTTTGAAGAATTGTACATAGTTTTGCAGAGAATAAAGACTTTGATCGAGGATTGTTCCAACGGAAGCAAAGTTTGGCTTCTAATGCAAACAGAATTGATAGCAAACTTATTTCACGAGCTCACCGTCGATTTGTCGACTCTGTTGGATATTTTTCCGGTGAAGGATATGAATTTGAACGAAGATGTGGAAGAATTGGTTGTTTTGATTAGAAAACAGTGTCTTGAGAAGAAAGCGATTGTGGATCCACATGATGATAATCTCAGGCGTGAGGTTATGAAGATGCTTGATCGAGTACAGAAGGAGATTGTTCCTGATCATTCTAAGCTCGTCGAGATCTTCGATAATTTGCAGCTGCGGGATTCGAGTAGTTGCAGAGACGAAATCGAGAGCCTCGAGGACGAGGTTCAGAATCAAACGGACGAGAAATCGAAATCCGATGTCGTCGCGCTGATCGGGCTCGTCCGGTACGGGAAATGCGTGCTTTACGGGGCCTCCACGCCGAGAACGACGTTGAGACGGCGGAGATCCGCGATGGATGTTAATTATCCGGTGGATTTCCGGTGTCCGATATCTTTAGACCTAATGCGAGATCCAGTGGTTGTGTCAACGGGTCAGACGTACGACCGCTCTTCGATCAACCTCTGGATCGAATCCGGACACAACACGTGTCCGAAGACAGGTCAGACCCTGGCCCACACGAACCTCATTCCTAACCGTGCGTTGAAGAACTTGATAGCTATGTGGTGCCGGGAGCAGAAAATCCCAGTAACGGAGCCTAATGAGAAAGTCAACAGCGTTATTCACAACAAGACGGCGTTGGAGGCCACGAAGATGACGGTGTCGTTTTTGGTTGACAAACTAACAGCGTCGCAGTCGGCCGAGGAGGCAAACCGTGTTGTACACGAGCTTCGGGTGTTGGCCAAAGCAGATTCGGACAGCCGAGCCTGCATCGCCGAAGCTGGAGCTTTACCTTTGCTCGTTAAGTTCCTAGGCCCGGATTATCCGAGCCTACAAGTTAACGCCGTTACGACGATCCTCAACCTCTCCATCCTTGAAGCGAACAAAACGAGGATCATGGAGACAGACGGAGTTTTGAACGGCGTCATTGAGGTGCTCAGATCGGGTGCCACGTGGGAGGCGAAAGGAAATGCCGCCGCTACCATATTCAGCTTGAACGGTGTACACGCCAATAGGAAGAAGCTAGGGAAAAAGGCACGTGTCGTGAAGGGATTGGTGGATCTCGCTAAGGGGGGTCCCGCGAGTGCGAAGAGGGATGCTTTGGTGGCAATTCTTAGTTTGGCGGGAGAGAGGGAGACGGTTGGGAAGTTGGTTGAGGGCGGAGTGATTGAGATGATAAGCGAGTTGATGGACA
Organism: Vaccinium darrowii; assembly: GCA_020921065.1. Classification (NCBI taxonomy): domain Eukaryota; kingdom Viridiplantae; phylum Streptophyta; class Magnoliopsida; order Ericales; family Ericaceae; genus Vaccinium; species Vaccinium darrowii. Next base: position 3,592,002 of record CM037159.1, on the reverse strand, counting down.
CGCAACGCGAGGAAGCGGTTACGATTCTTGAAGTGGTGGTCAAGAGAGGGGGATTGATGGCCGTTGCAGCCACGTTTCATTTGATAAAGAAATTGGCAGCGGTGTTGAGGGAAGGGACAGATAGGGCTCGGGAGAGCGCTGCGGCCACGCTTGTGAATGTTTGTAGGAAAGGGGGGTCGGAGACGGTGGGGGAGCTTGCGAGGGTACCGGGAATCGAGAGAGTGATATGGGAGATGGTGGGAATGGGAACGGGGAGAGGAAGGAGGAAGGCGGCGTCATTGTTGAGGATTATAAGGAGATGGGCGGCTGGGTTGGATGGGACTGCGGATGCAACCCCTGGGTACTCCACAACGAGTGTGTATTCGTCGAGGATTGTATTGCCAGGGTAACATGATTTGCTTGATTGTTGTATTTTTTCTTTCTTTCAATTGTTCTAGTTGAATTGTAAAGAACACAAAGCGGATACCACGATAGGTTTGTTCTTTTGTAATTTGTTACTGTAATTTGTCTTGAATAGATTCATTTGTTTCTTTTCGTGCCTGTTGCAACTATGCCTTCTTCGAGCCCAGAAAAAAATGTGTATCGTATCGTTTACATGTGCTGCAACTTGACTCGGTCTGGTTAAAAGCGAAGGCAAAACAATCAATAGCAGTTTAAGTTCTTTATGAGATTAACAGAGAAGACTTGAGTTTTGTGATGGAAAAGTCATAGCATTAGATATGCACTGTATTGCTAAAAATATAAGACAACAAGGAGAAGACCCTCACAATGGATCTCTAGCAACCAGAAAATGAGTCATTCGTCCGTGTTCATTTTGTCATGCTCTACGGTCTACCTGTGAAGATAAAGGTTGAAACCAGCATTCGGAGGGCGAAAAAATGCTAGCTGGAGCTGGATGGACTTGCCTCGTAGTCTCACCGGGTGAAATGGGCGAAAAAATGCTAGCTGGATGAAGTACAAGGAAATTCCTACGATATGTAAAGGGAGATCAAGCTCAGCTGTGCACAGCTTAGCACAAGTGAAGTAGGTGCATGTCATTCTAGGCTGAAGGATACGTCCCGTAAGTCTGTTTGGAATTTGATATGTTTGTTAGTTTTCTGTTCAGTTCAGTTTGTGAAATTTGGTAGTATTTTTGTTATATTAAATGGAACGGCTACGAGTTTGGTAGGTGTAGGGAGGTGTTTATCCGGTTCTCCTTTGGATCTCTGGTTCAATTTTGGACAAAGCAACACCTTCCTGAACCTAAGCCTGCAAGAAAGAACACCGTTAGTGCCTACAGGCCAGTGGGCACTCTGATGCATAGGTTAGCCTCTATCGGAAGAGAGGAAAGTACAAAACTCAAGAGTGAATAGTTGCGGTGTACCTTTCTAGTGTTTCGAACAACTCTTTAGATAGAGTGGTTTGACTTATGCCCTAAGTAAGCTCGTGATATGCACATGACCTAACTGCTTCTCGGAGCAACGTCATGGATGGATGATGCATCGAGTGTCAAGTGATTGAACTGAACCTCCGGTTTGTACGCGGACTATCCATCCCCAAGCGGGTCAAACCTTATTCTACCCGGCTCGGCTTGGCCCAACCAACGGCTACAATGGTTCGGCCAAAAACTACGTTTGTCGGGTTCGGCCCACTACAGTAGGTATAAATCTGTTATAAGTACACAGATCTAGAGTTTTTGAACTCAGGGAATTGAAGGAAGAATCTCATATTTTCTCTTCATGTTCTTCAAATTCTACGTTTTCTGCAGATTTGTGTGCCATATACATCGCATACCTGTTATTGTTGTGCAGAGAAATTGATACACACATGTGATTCACTAAGATGGATTACGTCAATCGGAAGGGAAGATGGGGAATTTTAGTCCGATCCGTAACGTTCTTCTTTCATACTTGAAGGAACGTTGCAAACTTGCAACGGAAAAAAAAATACAGCATCCACTATATACCATGAAAAGCATAATGGAAATACTAATTTCTATACGACAGTTTCTCTCTACTATTGTTGATACTGGGCATTCCTCAATTTTTTTCTTTTTTCCATGATAGCAATATTTTCCTTTTTCCGTATTGTTTTCCTTCTTAATCAGACAAAAGAACTTATACCAAATAATGGAACCGCAAGGTTTTATATCAAAAAAATTGAACAATATTAGAAAGAAATAGGGCGTAAAACTATGATTTCTTGCATGAGTTGGAGAGGTTGATCGTATGGATATGAAACAAAACGATTACTGCCACGGAAGCGGAAGTTTCTTTAATTTTCTAGCTTTTTTCCAATGAGAATGCGGATTACTTGAGTGAGTAAGGTTTTTCATTAGTAGAGGTTGTTTCAAACCGAAACGACAACCATCCTGCATCTATACATATGTGAAAAGAAAGTATGTTCACTTTTGGTATCAGTTATGATGCTGGATACAAAAAGTATGCAGAAAAGGGGGCTGTTATGGTTGTGTAAAACTATGACCGTTTTCAATTGTAGTATATGTTTGGGCCTAGCATAATGGACCATGAGGATAATGTGAACAGTTTTCTGATCACCCTTAAAGTTTCCGACCCGTTGGAAGAAAAAACCAAAAAACAAAAGCAAAAGAAACTCTGTAGAATATGAAGTCAAGACGTGTATGGACCAATAAAGGATGAGGTGTCAAGCATGGGGGTGTCTCTGAATTGGCATAAGATAGTGTCAGAAGTTTGGGGTAGAAAACAAGAACATGGGAGAATTTTTGTTTGTTCGACAGTCAGCAATGTCCGAGCCAACTTACGCACACCAAGAGGTTACTCTCTTGTAACCTGGCCCCAAGACAAGCCATCCACGTCGAGACTAGGGATTCACAATAGATTACTCTCTTGCAGCCTGGCCCCAAGAGGTTGCCAAGTTTCAAACTCTGAATGTCTGAGTTTACAATTCATCCCGTTGCCACTTGAGCTAGTACTCCTTGGGGTTGGACGTAGGAGTGTATACATTCAGCAAAAAAACATGTCATGCCTAAGTTCAATCTGCCATTGTCCTAGACCACTAGACAGACAAGAATGAGAATTTATTTGGTCCCCAATTTTCTCTGAGTCTTTTGTTCAGTGGAAATTGAAGTTGAGCCATGACTCATGTGCAACTACAACCGTTGGTTTTGTCCAAAACAGAGAGGTGAAGGGGGACCAGTTTTTGGCCCAACGGCTAGGGTGGCTAGTTAACCTGTATGATGTTGTTCAAGAAAAATTCAAAGGAGAATTCTACCGTCAGCCCAATGGGCAGACGGTAAGGAAAATTCTTCCGTGGAAGAGTTAATTTTTTCTGTGCCAGAGTCTTTGATGAGTGTAAAAAGTAAAAACTCTTCCGTGGAAAGGTTAACGTTTTCTGTGTTAGAGCCTTTAGTGAGTGTAAAAAGTGAGGAAGAGTTTGCCTTATTGTCCGCCTAGTGGGCGGGCCTAGTGGGCAGATGGTAGAAGGACTGAAATTCAAATCACATAGTTAAGCTCTTTCTTTACAATTTACAAAACCTTCTGTGATATCAACAGGCACTTGGCCATGTCACTATGCTGCATCTCCACTGCCACATTCGGTCATCAATTTAGTTTTTAAAAAAAGGTACTATTCATAATTACTCAAAATCATTATTCATAAAGATTAATTTAAACATTTTTTTTTTTTTTTTTGGGATGCTGGAGACTTTGATGGTTTCGTCAGTTTAAGGCATATGATTCACAGAAGCCTGCCACAACTTGAAATCAAATGAATGATTTGATATTTCCTTTGTGCTTAACAGGAACTAAAAGGCTCTCTTTTGAACTAACAATGAAACTACTAAGGAATAGCGCCATCGCGAGTACGATGGTTTGTATATTTGGTCACGACGACGAGGTTGAAGTTTTTTAACTATAAGGAGGTAAACCAGATGGTTTGTACATTCGGACAGGATGCGGGTTAAAGATTGTACGTAAACTTTAACGAGGTAAACCAGAATAAACAAGTTTTGATAGAGCTAATCCACTTGAATTTACAGGGGAACCCCCATTTCTGCACTTCATGAGCTCTGTATCATTAAAAAGTTGTGGACTTTTGCACTTATTAGTAATAGCAACCACAATGCCAGGGCATGTATGTCAGCCAAACTGTAGTTGAATCCTTTGGTAGTGAACATTGAAATTCGTCACCCGACTTAATAGGTATGGTGGCCCGGATATCCAGTTATAAAGAAAACAATAATCTTGTGAAAACAAAATAATTTTCCTGAAGTGTAAAACAAACTTTCTTAGATGTTTAAGAAAACATTTTGTAAGAAGATCTCTATTAGAGGTGCCCAGCAGGTCAACCAATCCGCCCAATCTGTCCAGACTGATCCAACCGAGATGTCCGCGAACCCATCAGAGATATGTTACGGATGCATGCATATCCTAGATTCCTAATATGCTAGTTTTGGCGGATTTGATTCAGGTTTGATCCGCCCAAAAGCCCTTCGATCTCCACTTTCCTTATTTGCCCGATCTGTAACCAAACCAACCCAACCATACCTCACTCACGGACGGGTGCGGATGGAGAAAACAACAATCCATGATGCACAGATCGATTTGGGAACCGTTCCGATCCGTCCAAAATCGATCCGTGAACAGGCCTAATATCTCTATTATCCGGCACCATAGTGCCCACGTGTTTTGAAAACTCTCACATCACCTTAATTCAAATTGGAAATAACTGTTCATTATTATGGAATTAAAAAAAATGAGGGCTTTGTTTCAGGAGATGGGGCTCCCCCTATATAGTAACTATAAAACGTGTTGCCAAATTGCATAGGCATTGTGGTGGCGGCATGACTAGAGAATAGAGACATTTAGCTGTACGTGAAAAGACAGATGAGATGTTCATGAGTTTTTTCTAGGGGGCCTTCTGTTGGGACACTTGTGGGGTGCCCCCTACGAAGAAAATGCCCAACTTCTTCTGCAGTTCAAACTTGGACTACAGAAAGAAGTCGGATTTCCGATCACTTATGCCTGTATTTAATAGTTCAGATGAGTTAAACAATCTAATTGCTCTTGCCGGTTATAGTCTTTTTCAAATTTGAATCATTTAAAATATTTTTGAACAGTTTAAAATTACATGGACTGCTCTCTGCATTCCGGTTTGAAATTTCAAAGCAGAGAGATCTTTGAGGAAAAAGTGTCTTGAGATGAGGTAGTCCCCCACATATCTGTAGGCGATCCACCTGGACCAAAAAACAACAGGTTGGAAAGGGCCATGGAATACACTAATTAGGTGTAGCATGAGATCACAGGAGTTCTCTTTCAGTGGCCAAATAAAAGATAGAAGCTGATTTTTGAATCAGCGGTGAAAACAATGCATTGACTACGAGAATCTTCAATGTTAAAAAGAGCGTACGAAACGGACTGACCTTTATCCTCTAAAAATGGTTCAATACAACCAGATAGACCATGTTATGTACTTTTTGTCTGTTTGGTTTGTAGCTCATATTTTTACTAAGGATTTCGATATCTATGACCGTGCGATTGGCGATGAAGCGTACACACGTAGAGTTACATACACTGTGTTGTTTGCGAGCAGCTCGAGTCTAGCTCGGCTTATTAAATACTCAACTCAGTTTAGTTCGTTAAGTAAACGAGCTTATTCGAACCAAGTTAGAGCTCTTAAATACTAATTGAGCACGAATACATGCCTTCGATTTGAGCTTGAGCTCGCCAAATTTTATACAGTTGAGCAATCGAGCTCGAGCTCGAGTACACGTGCATTCAATTCGAGCTTGAGCTCACCGATTCTCTGTTTACCCTAGTAAACAGAGAATAATTGTTAACACAAACAGTCTTAAAGTAGAAATTCTAACATTGGGAGTAAATTAATCAAAAATCCACTGCTGATGCAAAGTCATTAGGACCACTCTTCTTGCACGTGAAAGTTGGTACAAAAAATAGCCTTCAAAGAAAGCACATTATAGTTCACGGTGCAGCCACGCGACATAAGATTGCAGTTTGTAGGATCGATTCGGAAATTAAAAAAATACTCCATGTTTCTAGAATTCTAAGATTTGAGCATGAATAGAAAATTTTTTGGCTTATTTTGTAAATCACCTGAGTTCGACTTAGTCTTAACCTTAATTCGGGTGCATCCAGGCACATTAGACTTGTGTATAGAGGCTCGTTTAGTTATTGAATTAGGCTAGAGTTTTCAAATACTAATTGGGTTCGAGGGCTCGATTTGAGCTCGAGCCGATTGACCGTTGATGTAGACGCTCTTGACCGTTGATGTTAAAATTCCAGTTCCCGTCTCACTAGAGGAAAGACACTTAACCACTCTTCATGCACAGGTAAGCTGACTCTGCCTCAATACCGATCCATATCCTGATCTTCACACTGATAAGATATCGTATTGATGGTACTATTTAGAAATAATATCAACAAGCAAATGACTAGTCACTTTCCTAGGTAGAAGTCACTTTCAAAGACCTATAAATTACAAAATTTTCCTTTATCTTTTAGTTAGCAAACACATAAATACATCTTCTAATTCTCTTATTCTCTCTCTGTCCCTCTTTTGGTATTGATGGTACTATATAGAAATAGTTAGTTAGAAAAATTAACTACTTTAGTTAGTTTTATGTAGAAAAATTGTATGTGTTTAGTTACTAAAGCAAGTATAAAAGAAATTTTAGATAGGTTACAAGGAATAGAAATTAAGTTAGAAAAGGTTGTCAACAAAAAAGATAATTTAGACAATTTAAAAGAATTAAATTCAGATATATTAAAAAGAATAGTTAAGTTAGAAGAAAATAATCATCAAATTTTAGAGCATTTAAAAAAGATAGATATTAAACCCTCAGGAGAAGATAAGCATACATTAGACATATTTTCAGAAACTCTAGAAAATTTCTATTAAGCTTTTAGAAGAAATTAAGTGCATAGTACTTGGATGACAACAACAGACAAAGATTATATAGTAGCATTGGCAAAAACTGCAACATTGCAAGAACCTCCAGAAGGATTAACAACCCATATAGCCACGTCACATTCTGACTAAGTTTTTATTAAACAAAATAATACTATTTTAGAGTTGCTAATAACAACAAATAGAAAGTTAGAAATTTTAACAGAACAATGAGTAGATATAGAAAAGCGATTGTCAATCCTAGAAAAAGCCAAACTGCCAGAATCTCAAGATATCTCTAAATTAATTGAAATAGTAGACATTCTTAGCCTAAAAGATAGACCAACGAAAAAGAAAGCTATAAGTAACAAATTTTATTAAAATGGCAAGCACTAGTAAAAGTAGTGATAAAATTAGTGGAAATAGATTACAACAGTTATTAGGCAAAAGGCCAGATAATAATTAGATAAGATTAGAAAGTATTATAGATGTAGATAGTCAAATAGAAGCCTCTAGAAATAATAAGTTAGAACTTATAAAGCCAGAAGTATTATATGGAAAAAATCACATTCTTAGTAGTACACAATTATACAGACATTATAGAGAAGAATCTATATGTGTGGTTAATGAAACCAATAAAGTACTATTAGATTTGATAAGTGAAGAATCTTATAAGAAGATAATTAAAAGAAATTATGCAGAATGCATTTAGGATTAATAGTTATAGGAATAAAAGGATTAGCTAGAAAAGAATTAGGAACAAAAGTTTAGTATGCATAATAGATACAAGACACACAGATAATGGTCAAGCAATGACAGGAAGAATGTAAATAAATATAAATCAAAATAAAGCAGTGGTCTATTGTGTACCAGATTTTCTTATAGCTACAGAAAAATTTCATAAACATATCAAGATAGGTATTAAAACGAAAGGCTATAATATGATCAAACAAAATAATTTATTAGTATGTATAGGTTTTCTAGGAAAACTTAGCAACACTAGTAATATCCAATACAAGTTAAAAGTAGATCAAGCGGTAGAGATACTAGGAAGTAAAGGTATTCAGACCATACAAGAAAAAACATATGATCCAGAAGACCTAGCAGGATTAGAATGGGAAGTAGATTTTCTTGACAAACCTAATTTTGTACCAAGAGAAAATAAGATTTATATTAGGCAAGATGGAAAAACTAGTCTAAAATTTAGCAATTACAGCTATCAAGATTTAGGAAATGGAGATAGTGAGACAAAAGAAATTCATAATAATATGAAGATGAAGATGAAGACCATAGCAGCCCCACTGGCAAATGAAGAAAATGAGAGACGAGCGACTTGTGAGCAAAAAATTGAGTCAGTTGTTCCAAATCAAGTAACTGTTTTGGATTCCCTTCCTCCAGAAATCAAGTAGAAGATCAGCATAATGGCTCAGCAATCTGGTGAAAAATATCAGCAGTTTATTTTTCAGAAGCTTTTAGATATATCAAATAATTCTCCAGAAGGTCTAACCATAACCTATAGCACCTTTTATAGTGTCAAACATCTTTGTTCTAAGAAACTAGAAGATTGGCCCCCATATCCACTACAAACACTGCTCTCACCAGCTATATTCTCAATACCCTTAGTAAACATATATATGGAAATGTACAAGCCACTAGAAGTTACCTATGAAGGTCAAACCAAACTCTTAACAGTTGAGACCTTTCTTGATTATCGATTTCTTAGAGAAATTTTAATCAATGAGCCAGAGCAAACAGATAGTTTAGGAAGAAAATTAACAATCTGTGCAAATCAAATCTTTTGCAACTATGGTAGCAGAAAAATTCGTATTTTAGCAGAGTCAACTATGCCAGAATGGACTAAAGTAGGAAGCCTCATTCCAGCCAAGCATGAGTTTATCATCCACGGAGAAAGACCAACATATCCACAGTTTGAGTTAACTCAAATGCTGAGCCATGGTATTGCAAGGAGACTATCAGATTTCAAATTAATCACTACAGAGCCAGACAAATAGCAACAGAGTTTGTAGGAACTAGATCAGATTTTTTCGGTCCACTTAGCATTATAGCAGAAAATGCACATCAAAAAAATTAGAAGTTCAATGAATCTGCCAGAGGTCAAGTTCTTGTTTGATATAGAGCTAGAAGAATTACAGGGATTACATAATGAATATGCAAACTATGATGTAATTAGTAATTATGACCAATAAATGTGGAGGACATTAGCAGAATATGATGGTGAAGAATTAATGGAAGACTAGAAGACCACGTACCGAATCTCTTTTGATAGCCAGTTTCAAGTCATTTTTACTTTTCATTTCATGTAAATTTGAATTTCATTTTCTTTTCATTTGATCAGGCCTATATAAGGCTCATTTGTATATTATATGAGACACAGTTCTTTGGTATTGCAATCCAGACGTGCAATCAAGAACTACCCTCAAGCCTTGTAATCAACTTTAAGCATTGTAAGTCCTTTATGCAATAAAATAGCAGTTTGTTTCCTTTATGCAGTAGATACTATTTCTTTTTAACGTTTTTATAATAGTTTAAGGAAACTCCGGAAGGGAGCACCCCATGATCAATATATTTTAATCATAGTATAGAATATAACTAAAAGTGTTCTTTTCTTTCTCGAAATCAAAGTAGGAAATTTTGAATGAACAGATAAAACTTGTAAACCTTGTGGAGTCATGTGAGCATAGGCATTTCACCCGTTTTAGCCGATGAATAGGCGTTGTTGGGTTTGAGCCATAGCTGTTGACTTGTATGTTTAAAGGTTGAGATACAGTAGTATGAGTTGCCTCTAGAGAGATTAAGAAATAATAATCATAGTTTTATAACTATAATTAAGATATATACCTAAAAGGGATCATTGGTGGTTAGTACTCAGTAGGATAAGACAACTAGATAAACAAACATTATTTTTCTTGCCTATGAACAAAGAACAAGCCATAAGGTTCAGAATAAACAAGGTAGATAAGGGATTAAATATTATAGAATTTTTTTTGCTAATAAGAAATAACATATATTTCTTAAGACAATTAAATAGAGAAAGATCACAACTCTTAGAAGAAAAAGAACAACTAGTTAGACAGTATTATAAAAGCAATCGATTTCAGAATTAGACGTTTACTTTATGCCATTGGATAAATTTACCTATGAAACTCTTTTTAACTGCAGCATAGAAATATTTCATGAATATTGTAGACAGACAAATAATATAGGACGTTTTCATATTATTAGAACTCATATTTTACTTGCTATAAATATCACTGATAATAGTACAAAAGAATTTTATAAAGCCAAATTAAATATTTCAAAATACCATTTACAACGTAGTAGAGAAAATAATAATATTCGGTAGATTAATCTATTTTTTGCACAACTAGTTTAGATTAGCCAGTGACCCAGATAGAGTAGAGAGAAAACTAAATCTAGGACAACAGTTGTAATACTTTAAAACTAGAAGGGAAGCTTTGTAATAAAACATAAAACAGGACCGCTACTGAGTAGTCACTATCATCTACCTATTTGATAATATTTTGGCCTTTACAGGCAGGATCATTGGCTAAATCAGTGCAAAGATAATTACGCATACCAAAACTTGCATGAAATAGACGGAAAAAGAAAAGTTTCAATTTATGATGCAGCCATGCGACACAATGGCACTTGACCACTCCGAATTTTAATAATCACACTTTAATTTTTGTTTTTTTAGTAGTCATTACGCATATTGAAATGTGGTGCCAAAATCAATTCCACAATGCTAAAATTGTAAGGGCTCGGATTGAATCATGTCTTTTTCCAACAGATCGTTAGTTAGTTCTACACGTATTGATAACGTGCTATGACGTCTTAATCACGAGACAAAGAAAATCTGCCAGAGACAAGATTAGTGAATCCAAGGCATTACTCAATTACGACAACAATATCATATCTAGGGCAAAAATTCTCTGTTTGGGCCCTAAATTATGGTCATCAGGTACTATATATAAAACTTTGTGGAAAAGCTACCCGCCCTGGGGCCCTCTTTCATTTGCTTTTTAATCCCAAAGTTTTCGGCTTGTTTAGTTGGTTGACTAGTTTATTTTCCACACAATTGATCAGGACTCGATCTTGGGGTTAGGATGTGTTAGCGAAAATCAATCTCACACACAATATAGAATACGAAAACAATAAAAGAATTGACAACAAGATTCGTGGTTCCTCCAAATCTAGGTACCTCCATGGGAGAGAGAGTGAGTATGTTATTTTCTTCCCTCACTCCGCTTTGCATCCGATCCATTTGCTAGAACTTTTCGGTACCTCTTCATATGAGTCATAAATTCCAACAGGACGCAAAAAAGTTATTCTTTAGGAATCTTCTAGTCCCGTCGTAGATGGTCTACCTTCGACCGGACCAGAGAGGAGATTAATCGAGATGCAGTAAGTTGACCCGTACACCTTAACCGTTGAAAAAAAAAATCCAAGTTGTCTTCTTCTGTGGACCCCATTCTCACCTTGTTTATCACACCCACAATCTGTAAAGAAATTGTAGAGAGTCTGCAATCTTCTTTTCACTCTCTCTTACAAGGAGAGAAACAAAGAGCTGTGATGGGGAATCATAGGTTCAGGTTATCGGACATGATACCGAATTCTTGGTTTCAAAAGCTCAAACATATGGGCACAGTCAGAAATCAGAACACCAATCATTTTACCAAGAAAAAACCATCTCCCCCATCATCAAAATCAACAAAAACAACAACATCATCATCATCATCATCAACTTCAATTCCACCCAAGACAGAGCAACCAAAACTCATATCTCACCAGAGGAAATCTTACTATTTTACACGAGAGCTCACTCCGCCTTCTCCACAGCCACCGAACCCAAAATCCCCAGAAACCCATCTCTTAGAATCTCCTAGAAAATCAACCAAACAGCGAAAACGCCTGAGCACCACAAAAAATAGGAGAAATAGAGTAGTCACCACGTCCTCCTCTGTTTCCACCGGCTGCAGCTGCCGAGCCACTGTCGAATCAGTTGCGACTAACCCCGATTCGACATCCGAAGATTACCCAATTTCCCCACTCGATAGCTCATCCGATCACCAATCCGTTTTTCCCGAATTTTGTTCTGACCATGACAATGAACATGGAATATCCTCATGTCCATCCTCTTGTCAATGCAGAGTACAAAACGACATCGTTATAAACCTGAATGAGAAGACACCAAGCCCGAAATTTGATGGGTTTGTCAAGATTTCCGAGCTAGAACTCGCTCCAATTGTAACAAAAAAACCGACCAAAATTCCCAATGATTTTGAAAACCCCATCCATCAGCTAGAAAAATCCGAAAAACAGAGGAATAGCTCGGTTCGATCGCCAGGGGTGAGACTCAGGACTAATTCTCCTAGAATTGCTAGCAGGAAAATGTGGGCCCACGGCCGAAAAAGCGTGTCGTCGAGCTGCCGGAGTGGCAGGGGGAGGCTGTCGGAGAGTTTTGCGTTGGTAAAGACGTCGGTGGACCCACAAAGGGATTTCAGGGAGTCAATGGTGGAGATGATTCTTGAAAACAATCTCAGGGCTTCAAAGGACTTGGAAGATTTACTTGCTTGTTATCTTCAGTTGAATGCAGATGAATACCACGAGCTGATTGTTGAAGTGTTCAAGCAAATCTGGTTTGACATTGCTGGCGTCAAGGTGAAGTAATCTGTTCAGGTACCTGGAAATGTATATAACCTATTTTGGGGTATTTTTTAGGTATGGCTTTTTATGTTGCACTGTTTCTAGTTATAATTTCAAGTTTCTGTTTTGGAATGTAAGTTCTAATGGTCGTTGATTGTCAATTCGCACCGTATGTTTTTTTTTTTTTTTTTAACACCAAATTATGCAGTATTCGCATTCGGAATTTCATTTTATTGTTTTTGGTGTCTTCAGGTCATTTTATCTGGACATTTTCAACATCATTTGATAATTGCTTATCTTCCCAATCCCTCATCGAAATGATCAATTAACCCCGCATTTTTCTACGGAAAACAATATAAAAAAAATCAGTAAAGTTGCACAATATCCAATGTTTAAGAAATTTTAATTTTGTCCAAATAAACCCATCTTGTTATAAATGAGTATCAAACTTAGCAGGTTGATTTGAGCGGCAAAATCATAAATATGGAAAATAAAAGGAAGTAATCCTAGTTTGAAGTATTTATAGTGATACTAATTTGCTCTGGCTTTAATCGGTTCTCTTGCTAGAGGACGGTGCAATTGGTCTCTCAAAATTACTTGATGTGAGCATAAGTTGGTCTCCACGTCTGAGGTATCGAAAAATACAAGTTTCCTCCTTTTTCTTGGCATACTTTTTTATCACATATTGTGAGGGCATCTATTCTGATCGACTAACCTCAAAGCAAGACTTTCTTTGTTCTAATGTTGATTTGATAATAGCGTTAAACCCCAACCTCTTCCTAATTTTATGACTGGTAAATCCCCTTGTCATTTATTGCTAGAATCATGTCTTGAAAAATATTAGATGGGCGTTGAGTTTTATACAATCAACAAAAATATTAGATGGGCGTTGGTCCACAGATTGTCTTTTGTATGGCAGAAGCTTTGCATTTTGAGGGTCCAAGAGTAGCCTCGACATGATATAAGTTTGAAAGTGCACAAACTTGAGGCGTAATGGAGAAGTTGAGAGCCCTAATTTAAGATAATCACTATGATCGGAGTTGAATCAAGCAGAAACAAACAGTAAAGCGCCAAGGATCCAGTAGTACAGTAAGAATACAGTAGTTGGAACTTTTCCAACTACTATGGGTCCTTTGGGAGTTGGAACTTTTCCATGCTCTCTTGCTTACCAGATTAACGAAAAATTCACTCCTCCCCAGATAAAAAAGATGCTTCTCTAGTTTCGTCCATAAAGACTATAGCCTGCCGACCGATCTCGATCGTCCAAACGTATTTTGGACGGCTTAAATTTGAGAAGAGTTAAAATACTCAAAACGCTCTTTGCACCCCTCAAATTTGGCAGAGTCCCCGGTTCAGCCAACCTCCGTTTAGTTGATGGATTTAATCCCTAAATAATTTATTAAGGTTAGATTTTTTAGATCAAGCCGAAAGAAAGTAATTTCTTGTGAATCCCTACTGCCGGCTTGGATGAAGTTTGCCTTTGATCGGATTAGGAAAGGAATTAGTCGAGCTGTGCATAATCTGATCCAGACACCCTTTCCGGGGAAAAAAAAAAAAAAGACAAATTGATCAATTGCTAGATTCTTGTTTATCTGATCATCTATCATCTATGTACTACTCAATGCCACAATTGGTTTATAAGGGGAACCCACCTTCAAACATACAAAAAAGTGAGACTTGTAGTTTCAAATCTTCACTCCTGAGCTTCCAAGTACTGCCAAAAGAAGATACCCCTTTTTTTTTTTTCTTTCGAATCGGATGGAGGAGAAGTTGTTTTAGAAATTGACTTAAAAGTCCCTATCTCAAGGTATATATATATATAGCTTATAAAGTTGTTTTAGAAATTGACTTAAAAACGAATTTATTATGCTTTACGAGATAGGTCATTCTCACAATATGTCAACCCTTAGCTTGAACTAATTTTTTACTTAAAGTCAATTTCTAGAACACGACCACTACACCTGAATAAATCAACCAAAGTGAGAAGCATTAATAAAATTGGTGAAAAAAGGAGCAAACAAAAAGAACAAACCGACTCGGTGTTTTTGGTATGGTTGTGTATGTTATTAGCAAGCTGCAGCGCCTCGACGAGAGGAATCTAAAAAATAGAATAGTTTTTTACTTTATTTATGTCATCAAGACAAACTAATAATCCACAAAAAATCGACAAGAAACTAAAAAATGGGAAAATAAATTGAATAAAGAAAATAAATAATCTAGAGGTCCACAATGGCACAATCAAAATTGGGCAGCCGAAATTCGCTACATCACATTTTCAAACTAGAAAAAAACTCAATTTATTAACATAAAAATCCATTTCCTTTCATTATTAGTAATTTATTATTGTTCAAACACATTTATTCAATACTTTAAATTAATGAAAATTTTAAATAAAGTCATAACATTTAACAATTTATTAAACTAAACACAATTGTCTAGACTCTAGAGTCAAATACGCGAGAAAAACATGGTTTAGGATCAAAACCATAGAAGCTAGGAAGTTCAGAGTAAGTCTACTAACAAAATTTAAAAAACAGGAGGGAACCAATCTGCCACGATCGTCTAGACGGAAATGGCCGAGAACAGAGCATGTAATGTTTTTTGGTTCCGGTTTCATGAAACCATTCTCATGGTGGCTTAACCCTTGGCTCATAAACTACTTCTAAGCTACTATAACACATACTTATAATTAATGGGCAAGAGGTTTCGACCATGAGTTTGAAAGATTTGATGAAATCTCGAGTTTTGGCGAAGATGGTGTGGATGGGGTTCTCCGGTTGCTCTTGGTTGTAATTAGTGGTGGTTTGTGGGTGCTTAGGACTCCAATTGATGAACTTGAATTGGATTACCGAGTCTGGCGGTGTGGGGTGGTGTATACCCAAGTTTCACACTCTCTCTCTAGAACTCCATTGATGGACCTTTCTCTCCCTTGATATTTTCTGTAAAAAAAAAAAAAAAGGAAGAAGAAAGTGTTTTGGTGTGTGGGAGGGGGAGGCCGAATTAGGGCTATACATAAGGGAGGAAGGGTGTTGGGGTAAGAGATGGTGGAGTGTAATGGTGGGGAAAAACATGTGGGGGTATGGGGATGTGAAAGAAGGTTGATGGATAGGGTTAGGAGTGGGTATAGGAGGCTGATTTTCAGGGGTTTGGGGTGGAATGAAGAGAGTGGTGGAGTGTGGGGTGGAGAGAGAGAGAGAGAGAGAGAGAGAGAGAGAGAGAGAGAGTTCCAATCTCAACCATCCATTTTAATGGTTGAGATGGTGTCTTTTTTTGTGTTTTTTTTTTATGTGTCCCTTGACCTAACTAGGCCATATGTGTGTGTATCTTACTCAAATAATTATAGAGTAATGTAGATATGGTATAAAATGTAGGGAATTTCACAATGTGGGTCATAATAGCAAGTTGAGGGTCTAAAGATTAATGGCTTAGAATATAAAAATTACTAATTATAAAATTAAGAATTTAAATAAAATAATTTTATTTGAAAATTTTATCGCGCACCACCATGTGTAGTCGCCATCTCTCTATCATCATCATTACATTCTCGACAACCACAACCAGCTACCATGACCACCATTTTGTCCCTTCGGGGGCATCCGATAAAATTGGAACGATACCATGACCACCATTTCTCTAGAACACCAACAAGTCTATAACATCCCTCTATCGCTATTGTACAACCACCACAACAACTATACGGTGAACATTAGAGCATCCACAGTGGGCTCTAAAAAAAAGCTCCTAAAGGGAGACTCCTAACATTTAGCAATTCATTTGCTCAATTTTGGTCTTCAATGGGCTCCCAATAGAAGCTTCTAAGGATAACTCCTTAGCATGGCTCCTACCACACTAGCTAAGTTTAGAGAGGGAGTTGGGAGTGAGGAGAAGAGAGAGAAAGAGAGAAAGAGAGAAGGTGAAGTCTAGGGCTGCTCAAAAAAATCGGTGAACCATGAATCCAGTCCGGACTGAACGATCCGCACGTTTTGGATTTTAACCGTGGATTAATGGTCCGGACACGGATTCAAAAAAAAAAAACCGTGACTCGCGGTCTGGACACGGATTTTGATTTTGAAATCATGGATTAACCGATCCAGACCGTGGAATTTTTATTATATATATTTTTTTAAAAAAATAAATATACATGTTCACTCAGTAGTTGTTTTCTTATATAGGACTTTGATGTAACCATTGAAGTATTTGTATTCCACTCAACTAAGTTGCCTTTGTGAACTGGAATTAGTTTATAGTCTTGATTGGTTTCTATTTCTCCTAGTGCCTTTGTGTGTGAACCGGAAATATCGATGTACTTAGTATAAGTCTGTAATATATCCTAATTGGTTTCTATTTCTGCTAGTGCATCTGTGCTGGAACTTGTGGCTCATATGAAGAGGTACTAAGGAGTTCTAATGAAATGCCAGATGCCGGAGCGAAGCGGGGTGGAGCGTACCGAGCGGTACGGTATAGAATTATTAGGGTTGAAATAGAGTAGGGCTATATATTCTCTCTATTGTAAAAACCCTAGCCGATTTTTTTTCATAATAATACAGACTCGCTCTCGCTCCCGTGGACGTACCCGATCTTGGGGAACCACGTAAATTCCTGTGTTGATTTCCTTTACTGTTTTCGTATTCTGTTGTGTGCGTGTAGTGATTACTCTAACAATCTGCTGCTTGATTTTCTTCATGTAGGGTATGAACAAGGGCAAAATTTGAAACTGAGCTGATGATATTTTTTTTTTTTAGAAAAGTTGAAAATCCGTGGACAATCCCTATATTGTTATTTCGCTTGACTGTTGCTTGATCTTTTTTTTTTTTTGTTTGGGTAAACGAATGAAAATGCAAATTGATTGTTGCTTGATGTTGAAGAACATATTCTCTACTTTCCATATTTTCAGCCCTGTACCTTCAATTACCATTCACTGCAAAATTCTTTCAATTGTAAGGATCTTTTCAATCCATTTGCTCCTCACGTCATCGGCAGTGGAATTTTGTTCTTAGCTATTTTTGGTCAAGCTTACTTTTATCTACCCTTATGCTTAAACTGGTCATCTGAGATTCATGCAATCTGTAGGGTTTAACTTGTTCGAAGAACTTTTTAGATTTTGTCAAGGTGACAATAATTTACTTGGTCAAAAACACAATGGGATTGTCGTAGTGGTAAATGGATTTGTTTTTGGCGGGGCTTACCACCTCAAGGTCACGAGGTGAATTCTCTTCAACAACGGTTTGTCTTTGAGGCCATTTCACCTCATGCAAATGCGTGAAAAGGGCTGTGGGAGGAGGTTGAGAAATTAGTCCGATTTATCGGAACACTGTTTATTAACCCAAAAAAGTAAATTGCTTGATCTGTTTGATCTCTTCGTTGTTATTTGTTCATGAATGAGAATTCGTGATATACAATAATAGTCCACTTGGGCCCCATTCGCTTGGGAAAAAAATATGTTTAAAAATGTAGGGATGACAACAGTGCGGTTTGGTGCAATTATTGGTAAATCATAATAAAAACCAATACATATACCTAAAACCAAAACCAAAATTGCCGGTTTTCTTTTTGTATGAACCTTAAAAGAGATCATGGTTACCAATCGATTCGATTTTTTTCAGCGAAACCGGTGTATTTTTCTAAGATAGTTAAAGACGCTAAATGTCAAAAAACAAAATATCCAAATGAAGCCAACAAACTAATACATCATATAGTTCAAAAACACTAAAATCCCCATTACGTACATTAAACAAAATGACATAAATTAAAGTTAACAAATTCCAGCTTCCGAAGCTTTGTTCTGCTACCATTTGGGCCTGAAGCGGATGAATACAAATGGTTTCCAATTGAACAAGCCGATTTTTAAAAATCAAAATCCAAAACTATAGTTAAAAAATCAGTTAATCCAAATGATCAGTCGAGACTCGAGATTAACATCCCTACCAGAATTAATGTCTAATTTTCTTGTATTTTTTGTGTTCAATTCATTAAAAAGCCATGAACACCATGCCTCTAAGCGACCCTCCATTGAGATTTGTTTTTTCCAAAACTTGTCTTGTAAAAAGTACAAGAACCTCAACCACCGGAGGTGGTTGCCAAGATGGTTGCGGGTAGCAGTTCTTGTGAACTAAATACTGTGTAATGAGCATCAACTATCAGTTTGTATTTTGGTGGGGCTATGGTGATGTACACCCACCCATGGTTAGAGAGTACTCCGAAA
Source organism: Vaccinium darrowii (assembly GCA_020921065.1). NCBI lineage: Eukaryota > Viridiplantae > Streptophyta > Magnoliopsida > Ericales > Ericaceae > Vaccinium > Vaccinium darrowii. The sequence goes on along the minus strand of CM037159.1, from coordinate 3,573,269 downwards.
GAACGCCCCATAAAACTATAGGAGAAAGTAAGCGTTAGTTTCTCCCCTTTATATTGGTTCTTTCGGAAAGTCAAGGAACAATCATTTAATTTTCTTTCCAATTCAATCAAGATGAGTTTCCATATATTACAATGTTTTCGGCAATTTAGCCCATTAATTTTTTGCTTACCAAAAAGTATATTGCAGATGTAAGCATGACATCATATTGTGGTGAGACCCACACCAATCCAACCAATAGGGGAGAGGGTTTTGTTCACTCTCTTTCAAGGAGGGTGAACAAAATTGCACTCATTAAAATATGACTACAAAAATATCGAAAGTATTTTTAGTGTAAACTCATTCTCGTTCTTAGAACCCAATTGTACCTTAAGGCCCTGATTGGCTATAAGATGAGAAGGGGTATAAAATTATACCCCTTGGTTTTATCCCGGTCCCACCTCCTCATGCATGGTTTGGCAAATTTTTGGGAGGGGTATAAATTTATACCCCTCCCAGATTAATACCCCTTAATACCCCTGAAGGGGTACTAATTAGTAACAGGGGGGTGTTATTGTTTAGTACCCCTCAATACCCCTAGTTAAATTACTCGAATACCCTCCCTTATCCCCTCCCCTTACCCCTACCACGTTTATTGTTTTTTTAAAAGCAACCGAATTTCTTTTTAAATATTTTACGAACTCTTGCGATTTCCTTCAGATCAAAAAATGAAGTACTTTTGTGCATAACTTTTTAATTTTTTTTGCACCAAATTAAACTACTAATTGAGATCTTTAATTCGATACAAAAAAATTTGAAAAATTTTATACTTTAGAATTTGACATTGTTGTCTTGCTTTGCAATATCCTTCGGATCAAAAAATAAAGTATTTTCACATTAATTTTTTTGCATCAAATTAAACTACAAATTGAGATCTTTAACTTGATACAAAAAAAATTTAATTTTTTACTTTAGAATTTGACATTGTTGGGGAATAACATAAAAATTACTAATTTGTTAATTATTAAAACTTACAATTAGAAAGGAAAAAAAAAAAGCAAAAAATTAAACTTCGAAATATTATTGAAATGAATAATAAAAAATAATAACTAAATATTTTAATTTTAGATATAACTAATAAAAGGAATTATTTATTGAAAAGTATAATTAATTTAATTAGTATTGTTTTTATGTATTTATTTTATCATAAAATCTAATATGATTGTACAAGGGCAAATAAGTCATTTATCAAGTTTTAACATTATCTACCCAACTTTATCCCCCTTTATCACAAATTCATCCAAACCACATACTATTTAATCCCCCCCTTCTTAAATGTTACATCACTGTGGGTCCACCCTTACTAAATAATACCCCTTACTATTTAATCCCACCAAAACGTATGCCGCATCCAATCGGGGCCTAAATGTTCTTGTTTTCTTTTGTGAGGTTGGAAATGTTTTTTCGAAGTGAAGCATTTCTAATTTTTTAGATTATGACAAGGTCTACCAATTTTAGCTTAGATTTCTTTCTCACAACATTTATTGTATTCGCATAATCAATCCTTCTTTTATACTCCTTCCATCCCAATTTAATTGCTCCCTACGGTTATGCGTCCTTTTTAAAACTCTTATAGTTTTCATTCTATAATGTATTTTATATATAATATGGATCTTATTTGATAGATCTCAATTAGTTATATTAGACAAAATTTTTAAAAACTTTGAAAACATTACAAATAAAAAGATATAGATGTTTGAAAATGACACGAATATTCGTAGGGAGCAATTAAAATGAGATCAGCCATAACATCCTTGATTAGAATTTATCCAACCGACACACACAAACCCCCATTGAAAAAGTTTCATATTGGCATAGTTTGGAATTACTTGTAATTAAGATATTAAGTAAGTGCATCAATCAATAATTGCAAGCATGCTAGAAGTTCAAATATCGCATACGGCATCAACATATTGTTCATATTTCAACCTGTTGGTACGTACTCGTGACGGTATCAACTTACATGTACCTTGACTAATATGGTCTTTGTTTTTCGACAACTATCTATATAGTGTAAATTATTATGGAAAAACAGAAATGTGAGTTTTCACGAAATACTTAGATAATTCTTTACAATTCAAGCTTTAAGTGCGCATATGCTGGCTCGAGACACTTTGCATTATCAAAAGAAAAAAAGAAACAATTCCGGCTACAAAACTAACCTATATATATATATATATATATATTTTGGGATGGAGTGAAGATGAATCAAGTTCATCGCAATCAAAGGGAAGGGTTATAGGTATTAGTTCAGGTCATTGTCGGCGAGCCGTAAGGAAGAACTTTCAAGTCAATCCTGCAGGTACAGATCTTATTAGTTTTTAGATATGGAGTATCTAATGAAGAAAACGACTCCCCAGACAAATTAAAGCAACATGTTCCGCAGATTCTGGGTTTTACTTTGAAACTAGGAGTATTTGTTTAAGCTTGCATGGTACTGGAGCTAGTTACTATCCTATAAAGGTTCCAATTATGGTAACTTACTATTCATTTGTCTTCACAGAAAACGTGTTCCAAGTAATGAGTTTCTGAATAACTCGGGTGTCCGGGTCAAGTTACGTGTAATCCGACTAATCTGGGTGTTCAATTCCACCGCCCACTTACTGGAAGCCCAATTAAAGTGCCTCAAAGGAATTGTTACCACTTACGACGTTTCGAAGCTGAAATCTTAGGAGGTTTCAGGCCTTCACCAGCCAACTCTTTTGGGGTTTTCCAAGTAATGATTTTTGGGGTATTGGGTGGACGGAAAGCAAAAGTTAACTCATGAATATGTCCTGTTTAACAGCAAAATGAGTTGATTTTGACAGAAAACTATTCCCACTTTTGGTATGTTATAAATGGAAGAGGAGTTTCTGCTGTGCCCATGGTGCACGGCAGTACTGCACCGTGTGGTGTGGGCATCCGGCCGTCAATTGCAAAAATACACGGCTCAAATTTAATCCGAGCACAGCAGGGGCCCTTGATCCGTTAAAAATGCTCTTTTGTATGAGCACCAGTAGCACACTTCCACTGCCCCGTGACCATCACGACCATAGCCACTATGCCTATTATTTTTCTTGATTGTACATAAATCACAAGAATTATTTTGTGGAACATCAAATATATATATTTTTTTTGTCCGGCGAAACAAGCGGAGCTTAACGGAACTACTCCATATTAAGAATGTTTCCAACTTATGACGATTGATTCATGTTAATTGCTTGTTATTTTGCGGAAACATGAAAAACCAGAAAAAGGAGATTTGCGAATGACGGAACTGCAGAGGGAAGCTCATATGCACAAGGGCGGCCCCGTGTAGAGGCAAGGGGGCCAGCTGACCCCCCCTGAGCCTGAAATCCTCCTTGGGATACGCATATTTTTTGGTTATTTTTGTAATTTTGTCCCACGGGAGTGTATATTGTTGTCTTTACATTGAAACGAAAGGACTAAATATTGTAGATTCTCGACCCCCTAATGATAAATCCTGCATCCGCCCTTGCATATGCACTTGGGAATGAATGGAAGGGGGACAACAAAATGGCAAGCATTTTTGCACACGGCCGGGCTATATCGTTTATTTGATCATACTGTATTAAACATGGTTTTGTGCATGTGCAAATGTTTTTTTGCAACTGTTTTCGTGATTTGTTTTCTTCTCTTCTGCTCACATGGACCATACTACCTTTTATCAAAATAAAGTCACATACACAAAGATACCTTAAATTGTGTTGTGTTGGGAAAAATTACAACGGCATTCTAGACAACATTTTCTTATTCGTAACAAAATTACAAAACTGAATATGGAGACCGAATTACAGATTACAGAGAATAGAAATACCAACAGATCGAATTAAGAAATTGCGAACTGAGTCCTGTGAAATCAAAATCTCCTTAAAACAAATTCGCTGCCTACCGAGGATATTGTAGCATGCCCTGACGTCTATCTCCCAAGATAAGATAGCTAGAATCACAAAAGTCAGAATACCTCCAATGAACGCCTTGATGAAGTGAACTCGTCTGCATCTCTCTCACTCACTCCCAGAATGACACTCGGAATTAGTTTCAACTTATAGCAATAAGAAGACCCTCGAGTTGCACATGAGGAGATGAATTTAGAAACTGCCGAATTGAATTCAAGAAATGAATTCTGCCATCAATTTCACATCATGGGAGAATTACAACCGCACCTTATTAACTCTTGTGCGTCCAGGTTCATTGAACCCAGAGGGACCTATCGATTGCCTCGAGACCCTCCAAATTTCCAGATTTTTATACATCCGAAATTTTGGAAATTTCCAACCGATGATGGGTTGAACGAGGCATGGTTCCGGCCGCATTGGACGCATAAATTATGTCCTAAAATAAAGAGTCTATGCTAAAACCTCAAGATGTAAGTCGTTTCTTGTGATTTTCTACCATCTGAAGTGAAGTCGACTTCAACAACAGAGTGTCCTCCGAGTGCAATGCGGTTTTTTCGGCACTAACTATTTGCTCATCTCGCAGTCCTATTCTTGAGAGAGACAAATGCTGCCTAGAGTCTTATTTCTTGATACTATTCTTTGTGACCTAGAACCTCCAGGCTTCCCATCTCTATCTGGATTATTTAGTGCCCCACATAAAAATATTGTCAACCGGTTAACTGTGATTCAGGTAACATCGAAACATTCACTTCCGAATGGAATAGGATCCTTTCCGGTCCAACATTTGGACCGGAGGAAACAGTCCAAATCTGAACTATACATTGAGATAGTTGATTCTTCTTGGAAAGAGTCTCTGAGTAAATCCAAACCATTGATTAAGATTTGAACGGTCTCCTTCAGTCCCAAGACGTGGACTAGAGAGATCCAATTCCCTTCCCAAAACAAAACGAGTAGAAAAGAGTAAAATACCACGACATATGCGGCCAAATGATCACAGCTATTAACAATAATTCATACTTACGTCTAAAGAACAAAAAGTCAAGTTATAGAGCAGGCATCATTCCCTATCAAACATGACGTACGTTGATTAGTAAGTACTGTACAATTTTTTATAACTCAAATGTCCGAGTCAACTTACGCATATATCGACTAATTCTAAGAAACCAATTCTACCGTCCATTAACGGGAGCCACAATTAAAGCCAGACCAAAGTTAGTATATTTAACAAGGTTCGGTGTTTTATTATACTCCTAGACTAAACATCCAAGTATGATTTACAGGATTCTACCATAAGTATGACCAAGTATCAGGTCACATTGCACAAGTGGTACTTTCAGCCAATGATTCATTTACCCATCACACACCCAAAATGAGTCATTTAATTTCTTGTCTCTCAAATTAAGACTCGGCAAAATTGACTATCGATATCTTACTTGCAATATTTATCGCTTCGTCAATGGTTGATTATAACACGTGAAAACAACAGGCGATACTCCTAACAAGTTAGAAAAAACCTCATGAGTTATCTGGGTCAACACATTCAACAAGATCCTTCTACAAGTGTGATCTCAGTTAGGTAAGAAAACTTGGTGGCTTTATCATTAGATATGAAGAGGACCTTTCACCTAAATGAATCTATTTTCTCAAAAGATGGCAAAGCTACAATAGAATTAGCTGTCACATTAGGCAAAACAAACAATTTCTCGTGCCTCTTTGGCAGCCAAGTTGGCTTTGCCAAACCTTGTAACCCACTCAACCCAACAAATTTCCTTCTCCCTTCACCCCTAAAAAAAAAAAAAAAAAATTCACAAATGAAAGCCAACGGGTAGACTTGTTCTAACGGAGGTAATAGAACTGATCAAAGCGTAAGATGTTCTACATATATTCTGTTGTTAATTAAAATGTTAACGCGAAACTAATTAACGTAACCTTATATTTTTTTATCACATACTCTTTAACTGTTAATAGTTTGAGTTATTGATTCGGACTAAAGGAGATTAATGACGTTTGAACTCTCACTTCTAGCACTCCATGGAATTTTTGGCATATGATCAAATCTCTGTCAATGGCAACATTCTACATACCTTTTAGGTCCTGAACTAAATGAAACTAACAAGTATGGACTAACAGCCTTATTTTCTTTTCAACTCCTGTTCTATTTCTTGCGCGTTAAGAATGTTCATTCCATGCCAAAGAGGTCGCAAGGTCGAGTCTCATGATGGCCAAACATTCCAAATCTTGGGGCTGATAGAGATTTGTCAAGTACATAATTTCAGGGCCCCAATCCAGTCGAGGTGCACGCAAGGTGGTCTGGACACCCGGTTATCAAAAAGAGAAAACGAAAAGAATATTCATCACATGAACGATACTGCTTTATTCGATGTTATACCAAAGGGTATACATAAAATCAACGACAGAGTGTACATTAGTACTATCACAATAAATACTGTATAAGTGTAAAGCCAGTAGGAACAAGAATATGAACATGGCCTGAGAATTGAAAGCTTGAACACAACATTCAGCAATATTTCAAAACTTGAACACAACTTTATGTATCAGCATAGAAATCAAAACATCCCTCTCTTTTTTCCTCTTTTTTTTTTTTTTTTGGTTTGTTTTTTTGCTCAATCTCGCCCTAATTGAAAAGCTCAAACAACAGCTCAACCGTACATCAAATTTTGTCCCCCAAAGAAATCAAACAAAATGAATCGTGATCCCTAATTAAGCACCAACTGTCGAAAGGCACACACATTGTGACACTGTAGGATATCCCAAATGCAGGTACAATGTAGGACTCTTTATGATATCCCAAATGCAGTTATGTTCTTGGCAATCAATAAAATATGAACACAAAAACATTGTATAAGAGCGCAATAATGATCACGAGTAAGATTTGATCAGGTATTAGGATCGTCTTATTAGTCTTGCCAAAACCGCGACTGAAATTTGAAGGTGAACATTTGAGCTCGATGGAGAACGATGCTCCGGTACTAGAATGGTCCAGCTCAAAGGTAAGTTCACCGTGGCCATATGAAGCTTTGAATTCTCCAAGACTCCATTCCTGTTTTACAAACCAAAAAAACAAATATCGTATCAAGTAGATTAGCTTGAATGGTTATTTATTTGTTCTTAGGATTACCTCAGGACATTTACAAGAAAAGGAAAAACAAACCATTGAAAAGACATTTAATTAGCCTTGTCCAAGGTAATTAGTTGTGCATGGTTTACCCTAGCCACCTTTAGAGAAAATAAAACGCCGCGTTTAATTTTTAAACCAATAAAGTCTTCATTTGGCATCTCTAAATAAATCGATGGGGTAAAGCATGGATGGCGTCAAAGCGAGAACAATCGGAAGTTTGCTTAAATGGCATGGTTTGGGCTCTGGAGCCAATGTTAGGGAGAGCACTAAGGTGGATTCCCTAGGCCCAGAACTCCTGTTTTTAATCAACAGTGAACATGGCCTGAGAATTGATCTCTTGAGAAAGTAGCCCAACTAGGACTTCCAAGATTCAAATTAAAGTCGATGTCTGCTCGTTCCCCCTTCTTCAATTCCCAATGAACAACATGATCTTGACCTATCATTTGTTCAATTTGGTCGATTCGATACTTCGTTAACTCTCTCAAAAAGCCAAAAATAGCCTTAACAGGGAAAGAAAAGGCTTCCCAAGTATTCCAAATACAAAAAGGCCCCAAGTATCCCAAATATGAAAAATTCCACGAAAACAAAAGCATTCCAAAAGATTTTAGTCTTTTTAGCTCAATTATTTCATCTAAAGTCAACAAACGCCAAGCAAGGCCTTGGTCACAAAAGTTGTATGAACAACCTTTCCTGGGCTATGAATATAGAGATTTCCTATATAGTACGTCAATGATGTCAAAATGGGTAACAATACAAAAATTGGTTACCTCAAGTTGTTTTCCTACTGTCACAACAATTGCGTCTGGGCCTGCATTGAATGACAAAGGTCCGCGGTCCGATTGGACATGAAACTCGCATTGATCGACAAGAAGATGGAGGATTAGAGCATGCTCAAAACATGATTCAAAGTTTCTGTCATTCGACAACGGTTGAGAGCTGCCCATGAAAGCATCTTGGTCGCATCTATATAAGCTGAGAATAGATTCTCTTGGTTGAATTCCTTTGTGGATCACTTGCTTACTTGCACCCTCTGCTAAGACCTCAGCCAATTCTCCTGCAATGGCTTCAAGTTGTTTGGCAACATTCTCAATCATTAGGCTGCAAATGAGGAGAAAATTCTTTACAAGGTAGTCACCATGCCTGTCTGGTAAGCAAGCAATTGCTACCTGATTACACTACTGTCAACCTCTCCTAACCACTAATACTACATTGATGGTCACAAAAACAAATAAGAGGCGTTTCTTAATCACATGCACGGCTTAATGCCATATCAACAATGTGCAATATTTGCACTGTTCGCGGTCCAACCCCTCCTACCACCCTACGTTTGAAATAGTAATCCATTGCATCACAACTTGCACTATTTATAATCAATTGAAAATAGTCTCTGGAATAAATTGAATCCAACATTTCTTTTATACATGTAGTTCCTTTCCTCCTATTATGTCAAAGCTGCTCTTGATAAAGCAATATGTTTGTTTGCTAGATAATACTGAGGTAAAGTATTTTGAAACAATAGCTCTCAGTTTGAAGCAAAAACCATTGACAAATGACAATAGTATGGTGGGTCTTCTATTGAAATAACCAATGCGAGCCGAGCAGTGGCGGACGCAAGATTGTTGCTACAGGGGACCCCTCCTAGCAAATCTACAAAAAAGATGAAAATGTACTACTACTAGTAAGAACCTTGGGGGTTTGCAGAGGCCAAACCCCCCCCCCCCCCCCCCCCCCCCCCCTTCTCAGGTCCGCCCCTGGAGCCGAGGTTAATGTTTCCCCAGCTCACAGATTGTGAAAAGAATCCAAACCAGATTGAACCCGGTCCTTTTCTGACCCCCTTTTTTTTGTCATAGGTAGTTTTAGTGGGTTAGAAAGTTGGATTACAATAGGAGGCTGAATGCAGCTCCATCTACTCGAACCTGACTCCTCTCACCCGAACACTAAGCCTCTCTCTGTTGGGCCAAAGGCCTTTTCTGACCTTGTTTCAAAGGCAAGTCCAACTCTTGGGTCATTTCCCCATCTAATTGGGCCTACAGTCAGTAACGAAATGTGAAAAATGTAAACCAATCTTATGGAGCCAACTGATACAGCCAAATTATTTGTGCCATGGCTTGTATTAATTTTGTTAAATTAGAACAAGTCCAGCCTTGTGTGACTGTCAAATCTCATACCAAAGCCAAAATTTGACTTCATGAATGACAGACTTTCTCCACCCTTTACCAAACTAAATGCAAAATTTTGACAATGTCATTCTTGGTGCCAAATTTGACATCCAATTTGGCAATTGCCAAACCCGCCATATTATCCAAGCCAGTTAATTTGCATTGGGAAAAAAGGATGATTTTAATTTAATGGTCTGGAATTGAGATTTGTGCCAAAAAAGCACCGAGCCAGTGCAGCGACATTGTTATGTATTGGTTTTTTGTCACTGTAGCAAGCCTGAAAAAAAACCCTGACTCCTATTTTGACAATAACGGGTGGACTTGCCTGGTAAGCCTCGACTCTTGAAAGTAGTGTGTACTGACAAGAAACAAAGCTTGGGCCTTAATCGCATCTGACATAGAAAATGGAACTACAACGCTTACAGTTAATAGAAAATGGAACTATTCCAACGCTTTCAGTTAATAAACCAGCCACATCGTACCGGGCTAATACTTCCGAAAGAATAAAAGTTTCGGCCTCAGAATTACCTTAACCTTCGATACTTCTCAGCTCCGATCACTTTCCGGCCCTGTTCCACCACTGCCTTTTCGAACCGCCTCCACACAATCTCCGCACAGCCACCATAACCTCGGCAGTAATCTCCCCTCCCATCGTCCATTATCCGGAAAACCGCATCAGATTCCCGCAAAATTGATCGCAATTCCTCAACGCAAATCCCGTGCCCGCTAATCCGAAAAACACCAAACTCGGCAGTAGATCTCAAGACACTCTTCACCGGATTGGTTTCTCTCGAAATAAGCGATTGGCGATCAATATCGGCTGGAACCGAACGGTGAACGTACTCGGGAAGGGACAGGTTGGGGATTTTGAGCGATCGGCTGAGTTTTTCGGAGAAGATCGGATCGGCGGCGGAGCGTGAACCTCTTCCGGTGGGAATAGGTGACGGAGGTGGTGCTGAGAATGGTGAGGTTAACTGACTCCTCGAACGCATGATAGCCATGTTGGAGGTGGTGGGTGTTCTTGATTTGCGATTGGTAAGTACCTACTCCTATAAAGTTGGCAAGATGGAGAAAACGGAAAGCGTTTGTTGGTTAAAAAGTAAAAACGCACTTTTCAATCTCTAATTCTAGCGTCGTGTTCGTTTGATGCATGAAAACACAACAAAAAAAAAGTTATTGTGACCCTAAAATAATATTCTCTCCGTTCCAAATTTTTTTGTCCGTTTTCACTATTCACAACACCTCAATAAAATTATTTACATCTTCAAATGTATAATGTTATATATATATATATATATATATATATATATATATATATATATATATATATATATATATATATATAATATGGATTGATAGTTTTTGATGAATTCTACTATTAACTAAAATTCTCAAAATTGTAAAAAACATTATATTATAGAATGAAAGAAATAAGCAATTCAAAAATAGCATGCATGTACACAGTGTTCTAAAAGAAGGTCTGGAAAGCCAAGTACTAGCCGCCTAGGTGCTAGAAGGCCTCTCGCCGACTAGCCCAGCTAGGCCGACTATCCTGACTAGGCACTAAATACTCGGCCCTAAAAGCTAGAAGATGTCCGACTGTCCTGGGAGCGCCTAGCGAGTTTTAGAACCTTGTATGTACATAAATGGACAAGAAATTCGGAAATGAGAGAGTACCAGTGACAAATCTAATTTTAGGTAATCAACCAAAAAGAAAAGATATTAATTTTCTTTCAAAAAAACTTTGACAATATAAACAAAAGCAAAACGTAAAGGCTGAAGATGACAAGTGTCAGTTGTATAAGATTTGCGGAAGCTCTCTCATTTGGTTATGAATTTTAATAAAAGCTTATTTTGATAATGCGTCCGAGTAAATAGTTCGAGTCAAGAATGAAGTAAAGCCTGAAGATGCCATCGTGAAGTACTGCCCAGAAATTTTATTTCATAAGTTCAGCAGTTTATGCAAACATAACGGTTGCATAACTTCAAAATGGATAAAACAAGAAAAGTAACCAAGGTAATACTCATCCACATATACAGTAACCTGCCGTTCTGAACGTTTACTGGCTGGGACATCTGATATCTCCGTGGAAAGTTACTCAATCAGTTCTAGAACGTGCTAGGGGTTCAAATTATAAACCCGCGCATACCCAAACCTAACTATGCTTATACAAGGACATGGCTAACAAGTGATTCTTATTTATGTTACATTTCTTGGGCACTACACGACGTTCTTTCGATCTGTGACCAAAACAATACATATTATGACTCCGTTACACACCAAAAAGCTTAGAAAACCAAGCTATAAAGGTTCATACACGCCACAAAACATCGAACAACATATGACTTCATACCATACATATCAGTAGCTCACCAACGTTTAAATCCTTGTCCCTCGAGATTGCCAGAAGATGTTCTACAGAAGTCACCATACATTGAAATGTCCCCAGAAAACTCCCCTGGGTCCTTGTACCCAATGTCCTCTACAGCACCGACTGTCTTACACAAGCGTCGCCTGTTTATCGTCTCCACCAAAGACCGGTGCAACAACTGGCTCCGTATGTCCATCATGGAGTTAATCCGAGTTATTTTCTGCTGGTGATTATTGGAGTCAAAAGTTCTCCCAGTACTAAACAGTGCATTACTTCGGTCATAACAATTTGTACTCGTGCATTTTTCGGGACTGAATCTCGTACAATTTTGTGTCTTTGCGCTGAAGTGAGAATCAGCTATTTTGGGACTCAAATCAAAGGCCTTTTCGTTTCCCGAGAAGTAATTGACGTTTGAGTACGCGTGGGAATTTAGGGAGCTTTGAGAACTTGCATCATCAGCAGGGATGAAATTTTCTGCATAAAAAATTAAGGCCATATAATCAGATTTGGACCACCACCTAAACCTTAGGAAGCTTTGAGAAGTTTCAAAGGAAGTCTTCACCCAAAAAGAAGAAAAAAAAAAAAAAAAAAAGATTCAACAAAAGTATATGCAGAAAAGTGCACAAAAAAAAGGCAGTGGTAGCTGAGATACATCCCAGGTGTTAATTTGTAGGCAATAAATTTTAACACGATTGCTAAGAAGCCTAGATGGACCATACCTCGGTGGTTTAGGTAGATGACATGAGACAAATATCTGGCACTTAACACCAGAGTGAATATACATCGAACACAGACCAATACTTTTAATACCCTTTTTAGAATATTTCGTGTGTTTGTAAATCACCATATAATGGAACATTATACGTACCTTGAACCCAGTGATGGCCGGAAGTCATCATATCGTCCGCGTGACGAAACTGCGACCTGTGTGAATTGTATAGGCCCGGGAGAGATGAATGGGAGGAAGAAGGGGAGGAGAGATAGTAGAAAGGGTGTTGGGTTCTGTCGTCATCATCGTAGTCTTCTTCGTTGTAGTGGAAGCTGTGCTGGTTTTGGTCTAGAGGTGTGTCACACTGACTCTCCTTCCAACTTGGAACCAGAGCAGAAATCTCCTCGTCAATCATCTCTGCAATCTCTAATGGCTCCCAATCAGCGATCTCCAATTCCTTCACCATCTCTTTAGCAACATCAATGGCTGTGTCGCTCTGGATGTCGAATGGGAAATACACATTTCTGGCTTGTCCTACAGGGGTAGCAACCGGGTCAGAAGCAACGAACAAAGTGGAAGCAAGAGCACCTAAATTTCCTTTCCTAAACATGTGATTTGATTTTCTTTCTACGATGTCACTTAATGCTTGCTATACTTTAGGGTATGTTTGAATGCCTAAGCCTGAGCACGTAGTCCTTGGTCTCTAAATATTTCTGTCCTCCAGTCGTAATGCATAATCATTGACATCTACGAATTGCAATTAGTGTTGTTATACGATTTCCACAGTAGCATGCGGTTTACAATTTATTAGGTCATAAATACAGTGGATCCATCCTTTTCTTCAAGCCTACAAGGGCAAATACAAGATCCATAACCCTCTTTCCTATGGCATAATAAGATACTGAGGTATACCATCTTTATCATTGATCTTGACTTTGAGAAATATAGTCTCGTCTTGCGGATCCATTGTCCCCGTGATAATCATTTCTGTACTCTTTTTTGATTTAGCCAACAAAACCGGCATGTCAACAAATGTTCCAGTTGGAGTACTTGAGCTGTCAAATGGAGTCATTGAGATGACAGGCAGTGCCTCCCCTTCATCAACAGCAAGAAATGGGTCTGCCAACAGCTCCTGGGCCGACGGCCTCTTTCCGGCAGTTTCTAAGCATTTTCCGACAAAGCACTGGGCTTCGACATCTTGAATTCTGTAGTATGCTTCTGGCAGCTTCCCCTAGTGGTTCAGAAAACCAGAAAGTGGGTCAGATTCTAGTTACCGGATAACGAGAAAAACAGAATGCTGAAGCCGGAGCTTACCGAAGTCACTCTCTTGTAAATTTGAGCAGGATTGGAGCACTCACTGTAGGGGTACTCAGATGTAAGCATTTCTAACACACACATCCCAAATGAGTATACATCCACAAGCTCGTCATAATCCTCTTCATATAATTCCGGTGCCATGAATTCAGGTGTACCTTACAATTATGCAAACAGAACAGTATCAAAAACCAATGAAAAACACACTGATTTAAAATCCTCAATTTGAATCCAGCCACAGTATATTCACAATGAATATGCTAAAAGCATAACAAAGCAACCATTTTTTCATCAGATTGAATGAATAAGGCCTTGCACTATATTCAGCCATACAATATTCTTGACATTTCCAAATGAAAGTTACCAAGTCTCTGTCATAATTTCGAAAGAGAAACATCAAGCCCCGCCCCCCCGCGTGAAAAAGAAAAGAAAAAAAAAAGAGTATCCTTAAAATTGTCAAGAATCTTGCCTTGAGGGCAGTGCATTTATTGCCAATGAAACAATAGTTTACCAGTCAATGATAACATTACATTCTTTACACTTTTCGGCAAAGATTTTGTATGCCTGTAGCGTAAGTGTTTAACGGAATATAACTTTGGTGCATCATTCTCCATCAGACTTCATAATAGATAACGAGCTGCACTATATATCCTCATGATAGGTGAGATGCCAATCCTTTCCTATAAATGATCTATGCAAAACAAAAGATGGGGGAAGGAAATAGATGATTGCCTATTACGCTGTGGGCATGTTGGGACCCGCGGAGTATGGCTGCTAAACCTAAATCACCAATCTTGACTTGTCCGAGATGGCCATTGACAAAGATGTTATCACACTTGAGGTCTCGGTGTATCACTGGAGGATCATGGCCATGCAGATAAGCAAGACCTCTTAGGATTTGGCGGGCCCAGTTCTTAACAGCTCGAATATCTACTCTCTTGAGCCTCTGTCTGTACCTGTATCCCAAAACACCTTATTAGAATTACTAATCTCATTCAACATATTTGTTTAGAGTTTGCTTCAACTTTATTTTATCATCTGTGCCAAGACCCAAAGAATTGTGGAGATCATATGTTTGCAAGTATTCTGTGCCTCTTCTGTGAAGTAATTATGTGAATTAGCAACTTTCTTGTGGGATAGTTCACTGTTTTGACTTCGTGAAGATTGGGAAATTACGAAATGATGAACAAAGGCCAAGATTTAAGATGGTCAAAGACAAATAAACAAATAGAAAAAGATAAGTTTTAAAAGCAACATATTTCTTTATGCTAGGTGTAAGGAGCTTGCAGAAATTACTCTCTAAGGTTGCCAGAAGTGAACATTTCGGTGATGAAGTTGAAAGTTCTGTGTTCAGCATCAATCCAAGAGGCATAGAATCGGATTATAGAGTCATGATTGAGGCTCTTTAGGAGGTGGACCTCTGAATAAAGCCGTTGCAATTCATCAGGTGATCGAAAGACATCGTCTAGATTGACCTGGTTCCAAGCCACCTCCATCGCAAGAACACCATCAAATGCCTTGTACACTGTTTTCATTGCACCTTTACCCAGAATTTCTCTATACTGCAAGAACATCATCAAATTTCGTCACCATTTGACGGATCAACAAACCTTTAGATCCTATGCTTAATTTCATTGATATGCATGTGATCTATACTTCGATTTAAATTGTTCCTGAATTTCATTGGAACTCTTAACCCAACGGTGCACAAGTGTTGGCGAAGGAATTAGTAATTATTATTTATATTGTTCCACAACCATTTGCATAAATATTAAAGAGTTAAAGAAACAGCATCAAGGAAGACCAGTAATCTGCTCATTAGTAACAAAGGAATTAATTAGTCTGCCATTGGGTATGCAACAATCTGCAAGATTACCTGGGTTTGAATCATATATTTATAGAGGGGTTCATGGAGGAAAGACAAAATTGAATGACACAATAAGAAGGCCATGAAGTAAACCTGATTGTACTTGTCTAGAGACAGCTTTGACTTTTGTGCAAGAACTAGAAGAGCTGGAAACAAATATATACACGAAATCGGAGCAGTTTCTACCTAGCCAAAAAGAATTACAGAATCTTGTCCAAACACACAGACTCAGCCTTCCGTAACTACGAATACTAATTCTCCATGTCTTGGTTTTTATTGTAACTTGAAACCGATCCTACCAACCGCAACCTTTGGTCGTGTGGCTGCACCAACCTAAGCTCCCTTCCACAACAATTTCGCACAAGCATCGCTTGCAAGAGGTATGGCCCAAATGATTTTGCTCCTAGTGGAAGTCAAACTAGAGACTTGTAATTGCTAGACAACTAAATCTCTATGTTACTGACAATTGAAGACAAAAACCATTTACTCATTGCCAACATGTGCTTATATTTTTTCGCATTCAATTATTGAAAGTCAACTCCACAAACTCACATGTTAAGAACTAGATAAATTACCAACTACTATCATTCATCAGAATTTGAGGGCAATAAAGAGCACATAATTAATCTGAGAACTTACACGTCCATAACGACCAGATGGGTCCATTTCAATGTATTCCAACTGCAAATTTGCTCCATCAATCGATTCTCCGAACCCTCCTTTGAACATGATTCAGCAATCTTCCGAAATTCTTGATTACGTAGTACTGGTTTATTACTACTATTTATAACTAAAAATCCTACTGAAGTTATCGAAAGATTAACGTGATGCTAGAAAATCCGAGGCTTTCCTTCGTGATTTTCGTATGAGAAAACACCAAATAACAACCAAAAGAGCCTTGAGTAATCGATCCTCAGCAGAATCCACGCCATGCCCAAATCCTTGCGCGACAACTCGGAGGCCTGATATTTCATTTGGTTGGAAAAGAGAGACTATATAACTGCCGTGAAAAAAGAAGGTAACACCTGTAGATTTTCTTCTACAGATAAGATTGAGAAAATTTGAGAGGTGGGTATAGTTAGGGATGAGGATATTATCTTGTTGAGCTGGTATGGTTTCCTGTAGAAAGTGGACTTGCAATTAGCTAGTGGAGGTGGGTTTGTTTCACAAAAGCTTCGAAATTGACAAGAAATTAATGGTGGGGTTGAGGCAAGAAATTAAGTGGGCTCCTAAATTTGAAAAATCTGTGGCCACGTTTTGGTAGTGCCATTTGTGGTTAGAGAGAGAGGGGGAGGGAATCTTATGGCCGGAAAAAGTTGGTTTGGGAAGATTTTGTGAGAGAATGAATGAGAGGACTGGAGGAATTTGGGAAGAAGGGTCTATCAGTGCCAGCAGAAAAGGAGTATGTAGAGGTGGAGGTGGAGGTGGAGGGGATGATGACAAGAATATGTAGTAACAAAATGACTCAAGAATACCCTTCATGTTTGAGATAAATACGAGAAGCACCCCTAGCTTTTTTTTTTATTTGATAGGAACCCCTGGCATTTATAGAAGTCCATATTATTCACACGCCAAATAGACAACGATGTTACTAACTCTGTTTGGATCTTAAGGAAAGGAAGAGAAAATTTTTAAGTTTACAAATTTTTCCTTCTTTTGTTTGGTTCTAAAAAATGAGGAAGGAAAATATTCAGATTCCTATTTTGCTTTCCTCTCATTCTCTCTTTAATTTTCCTTCTTAATTTTTTTCTCTTATTTTCTCTTTCTTTCCTAGTTCCATACAGAGACTAACCATTTTTCATTAGCCTCTGAGTTTGGTTAGTGAGGTAGGTGTTAGTATTACGAGGGAATGGAAATGGGATGGGTGGAACTTGAACCTCACTCAAGTAGGCATATTGGGCTGGCACTCTATTTGCAAGCATTTTTTTCGTTGATGTCACTAAAGAGTGTTAGTTACTCCTTCCGTCTTAAGTTTCTTGTATATTTTTACTATTCACGATACCTCCAAAAATTGGTCATATCTTCAAAAGTATATATATATATATATATATATATATATATATATATATATATATATATATATATATATATGCAATTTGGATCTTATTTGATATATCTTAGTCATTTCTATTAAGAAAAATTTTCTAAGTCGTAAAAAATTATAGATTGTAAGATATAAGTAATTGAAAAATGGCACGCATGCTGAGAAGTGGAAAAAAAATTAGGACGGAGGGAGTAATATTCTTAGATCGCACATCTTTACAACTTTGTTAGCATTAATTCATGTCAAGGAATTCCGAAAATGAGATATTTGTCATGTACATATCCACTGTTAGGTAACTATACTTTTTACGCTTTGTATTGTTTTCCTTATTTCCTACCATTTTGTTTCTTTGAAATGAATCCTACCAATTCTTCTTTCAATACAAATACACTTACCTCGAATAATTCGTAGGGTACCTACCTCACCGTCTTCTAATGGGTGTTTATTTAAAATTGAAGCAAAATCACATTAAATATATGGCGCATATACTACACATTATTCAGTTCAAAAAAAAAACTACACATTATATTTAAAAAAAAAGGCTTGTAGATGTTGCCCTCCCCCCTTGAACTATCACACTTTTTAAACTTGTCATTTAAATTACAAAACTCTACACATGACCACCTTAAACTATCAACTATCGAAACCTTTTAAGTTGGATCCCTTATTAATATTCAGTGGCTTAATGGTTGAAAGATATGAGAACAGTTGCCAAATCTTATTTCCCTGCAATATGGCGACAATGTCGAGAATGATATACATATACATCTTTCATTTCTATCAAAATCATAGACTGGCCTTGTTTAATTTTTCTTACATGAAATAGCTATTTAATTAGCATCTTGATTGTTTTGTTGATGCAAGCATACTGAGAGCTCTTAATAGGGGTAAATAGAGGGAGATTAATTAGTGAGGGTGAGTAGAATAATGTGCTCCGGAAAAAGAATTGGTCTTTGATTTTGTTACATATGCAAACATATACGCATGTCATTTTTGCCATTTGTCCTATTTGATGTAAAAAAATGTTTTGAGCACAATTTCGGTCTGTTAACGGTCATAATACAAGTGAAGACTACTAAAAGGTTTAGATATTATAATAAGGAAGTCAAGTGTAAGATTTTATTGTTCAATAATTTCAGGGCAAGATAGAATTAAGCCTAAATATCCATTTCACTCAAGATAACATGATGATTAAGCTCGAAATAGAGTTTTATTCATGTTTGGGGTACAAGTGGGATAGAATAGAACCCTATCTTTGAGTTGACCTTGAGGTGGTCCAGAGGCTAACCACTGTATAATCTGCAAGCAATTGTCACCAACATTTTGGCTGGCTCAAGTTGCAGGGTTGGATGGAATTCCATGTTGAAAGCAAATTGATGAAATGACAATATAAAGTATGGCATTCTATTATCTTCTAGTTGACTCTAACTTGCACATCTCGCTCAACTTCTTCCATCTTGATATAATAATGAGATTGTCAGCCTCAATAATTTTAAGGGTACTAGTCCCTTGGCACAAAAATTTGTACAAGACTTATGTACAGGGCGGACAGGGGTGTTAGGGGGGTGTTTGGCCTCTGCACTCCCTCCAATTTTTTTCATATTTTTAGTGTACTTTTAGACTTTTTGGTAGAAATTATTGAAAAATGGTCCCCGCAAATTAGGCGAAAATTGTAATTCTGCGTCCGCCACTGCTTATGTATGGTGCCCCTTTGGATTTTACATAAGTAATCTTAGCCCGTGTAAATCAACTCACACACGTAAGATCTGTGCAATTTCTATACCAAGGATTGGTAAACATAGTCTGACTGGGTCACTCAATGTGTCAATTCTTGGATTTCTTGCCAATAATCAGAGCAAAAAATAAAAAGAGATTAATATGTAATAAAAAAAAAACGAGGTGAAATATTGCATCTATCTTTGTTAGTATTATACTACTGAGAAACTATATTTATTAAAAAAAGGAAAAAGAGCTTTTTTCTCCTTGACTCTCTCCTTGCAACTCTCTCTGTTTTATAGTACTACTTTTTCTTCTTTCCCACTCTTTTTAGAATAGCAAAAGTTTATTATAAAAAGGACTTCATCGCATGTTTCAAGCTTCCTTTTTATTAAAGTTTTGTACAAATATAATCGAACATAAACTCAATTTTCTCTTATTCCCGGGTATTTTATGAGTACGTACCGCGCGTGCACGGTGAGTTTAGATGTGTATATGAGTAATGTGTCGCCAATGCTTTTGTTTCAAATGGGCCCAATGGGGTAATTGTTTTGTCTAGGTATACTCATTTTATATTCATGCATATTTATGGGAAAATTGAACTCCAAAGTGAAATGATCAATGTCCATTGGTAGTTGTGAAAGTGAAGCACATCCATTTTGGATAAGAAATTAAAGAGTGGCAGTAATCTATGAAGCACGAAAATGTATATATACGTTTTTATCGAAAACTGCTCTGATTAAGTTCTTCCAGATACTTTTTTTTTTTATGAATCCTCTTGTTGATCCTTAAAAACACATTTTAAACACATCTAACGGTTCGGATCGTTAAAATTCGATCCCGAACAAAAAGTCTATCACTGTAAAAAGTAAGGGAGCCCTTACTAGATATTTTCCATAACAGTTACACCGAGCAATGCTGCCAAAACTCATGCATGTGTTTCATCAGCAAAGCTTGTGGAGTTAAATTTCTCTAAAAAAGAAAAAAAAATTGTTATCCTTATCTGACAAGTGAGTTTGAAGTTGTGGTGGAAATCCCAAGTGAGATCATCAGCTTTGAATAAATCACCATTAAAAGATATTATAAGGCTTTGGTGATGGTATTTGTGAACCAAATCATTCAAAAATTGATCTGTAACTATATGGAATGATGTCCAATAATAATGTTGCAGCATCACTCTACTAGATATATTTATAATTCTTGATATTTTATAATTCAACACTAATCTTATTTGAGGAGAATCACTTCGAACAGGAAGCTTCCCGGCACCTTCCGCGAAGTTTTGTTTAGTGCATAATAACCTCTCACTCCGGCTCGCCGTATTTATTACTTAGGTTATACCTCTCTCTCTCTCTCTCTCTCTCTCTCTCTCTCTCTCTATATATATATATATATATATACCCTCATATAAACAAGTTCGAAAAGGGAAGAAAAAGTTGATCACTTAGGGGGTGTTCTACTAACCAAGTTTTATGAAAAAACTGGGTTTTCACGATTTTTTATATGATGTGTTGTGAGAGAATGACATGTCTGGGTGTTTGGAAAAAATAATTTTTTTGTTAGTGAAACACCCCCTTAATCGCACTAGCATGGGCTCAAATAATGAAGAGAGACATAGCACATATCTGATCTACAATATTTTGATGATTCATTCCAGGGACCATGATGGGTTAGTATGCACACTATGGCTTTGTTTGTTTGGGGGTGGATTGGAGTAGGCCCCATTTTCCAATGTTTGTTCACTTTTTTTTTGCATGGGATATGAAATCCCTACCAAGTTTTTCTCTCCATCCGTACGGCCAATAGAATCCTGAGCAAATATCCCGTTGAACATAAACACCGGATATGAATTTTTTCCATCCATTGATATCCTGAGCAATATCTCAAGAATTTCATATCCCACTCATATCCCATAGAACTTCATATCTCATTCATTTATCTCCGGCCAAACAAACAAGCCCTATATGTCGAGGCAAATGAAGATAATACATACAAAACTTTCTTTTGATTTTAATTGAATCTTACGCTAGTAAAAAGTAAAATTGATGCCCGAATTAATGAATCATTTAGTCGATCCCGAGGAATCAAAAATTATTTATGTCAAGGCACAACTAATCCTAAACGCCCTACTAATCCTAAATGCCCTACAATTGAAGATATAAAGATTAGTCAAGCCAATCAACAATACTTTGAAACGTCAACTCATGTAAAGCCGTCCCATATTATTGGTCCTGTTTTAGTATTTGCGTCACTCAAAAAAATTATTTATAATTCATAATTTATGACTTTTTTTCTTTTCTTTTCATTCCAATATCTTTGTTTAATAAAACTAATTGAGTTTTATCGGACAAGATCCATATTGAGTATATAGACAATTATGTGAGACGTTCAAAAAAGGAAAGAGAAGCAACAATGGGACGGATGGAGTAAAGAGTAGTGTTTAAGAACTTATCCACCATTCCAACGAACGAGTTGCTCAATTAGTGCAGTTTAAGCATCTGCAATTAAAGATGTCAAATTTGATATGGCATGTCAAGTGGATAAATCGGCATTTGAATCAGTCTAACTAATAGTATTAACCAATTATCTAGGTGGCATTTGGCATCTCTTCTCTCGTGTCAAATTTGACATGTGATGTCAAATGTTTTCCTTTATTACTAAAGTAAAAACATACCATAAAAAAACTTTGGCATAATGGTTGGAACTTGGAACACTAATTTTTAGAGTGTAAAATACAACATATCAAATTGCCTCATAAGCCTTCAAAACCATTTGACACCCCCACAATTGAAGCTTAGGTTTTCGAGATGGTAGCAGTTCACTACCTCACAACCAAGTAAGCCTTTAGTCCGAGATTTGACTTTGCACCCATCCATCCTTGAGGGGACCATATTTAGTCCATCCAGAGGGTCGAATATCAAATTTCAATACACGATACATGAACTAGTATTTTTTTTTTTTAAAGAAACAGAAACATATATTCATAATCATTAACAAAATACTCCATCCGTTCCATTTTGTTTGTCATTTTTAGTAGACCGTGCCTAATTTCAATTGCTTATATCTTTTAATATGAATTTTAAAAAATATTCAATATGGATCTTGTTTGATAATTTTCAATGAGTTGTATTTTAGAAGTTTTTAAAATTATGAAAAACATTATAGATTAAAAGTTATAAACGTTTGACCGATGGCACGATCTTCAAAAATTGACAAACAAAATAGGATAGAGGGAGTAGTACAAAGGAAACACGTGTCCCGAAAATACAGGAAACAAACAATTACAAACAAAAAAGCTTGAAAAAAACAGCTCCGGTGTTGGAACCCACCAATCCGTTCACAATGGGAGGATAAATCATGATCTGCATCTAACTGTAGCTCATTTTTGGTGCAATCGCTATCGTAAAACACCTTCACTAGTGCCAATGGGTATCAGAAATCCGTCGCCCACATCGATTAGATCCAAGAGCCATAACCTTCCTAGATCTAAGCCGCACAGTCCAAAAATGATAGAGAAAGTGGAAGATCTTCTCTCCTTAAGGAGAGTGTCTCAACCACCTCACAGACATGGATCTTCTCTAGCGAAAAAGACTTTCTGAATGCAGTAAAAGAATTTGGGATTATCGATCTTTTCCTTAAAGATTAATATGAGTCGATAGTGTGAAAACACTTGCTGAGTCAAATTCCAAAAACCAACGAGCGGTTCCTACTCTTTTTTGATATCTATCTTAGCATGGAGTACAGTGGAAATTCGATCCATCTTAGCAAGCAGTATAGTGGAATTCCTCGATATGATAATTCGGGAAGTTCCCCTGAGGCCCGTCGCATCTGATTCTTGTATCCTAAAAATTATGCAAGAAGGCATTTGGTTTGCTTTTAATTGGAATTTGTGCTAACTTTCATTCTGAAATTAAAATTCCCGTATATTAAACCAGATTCAATGACTCTCAGATTAGTCAACAACTATACGAAGGACAATGTAAAAAAGATCTTATTTGTTAGAACTAATTTTATTGATTGATTAACTCGTCACATTTTTTCATGATTTATTCGTAAAGTTGTTTGAATTTGGCTCTCAATTCCCAACTCTTCTCTCTCTCTCTCTCTCTCTCTCTCTCTCTCTCTCTCTCTCTCGCTAACTATACACAATCTGAGTTAGTTAAAGTAATGCAGCGTTAACCAACGGGGCTAGCTCAGTTGGCCAGGGCTCTTGCATCTCACTAGAAGGTCAGGAGTTCGAATCTCCCTGCCTGCGTGCAGAGGCTTTTCCTTTATTTGTTTCTTTCTCTGTTTCTACCCTGTAATGGGCTTATTTCTTGTATTGATTAAGTTGTTGGGCTTGGTTGTCTCGTGAACTCTCACAATTCATGTAGTGTCCCGGTTGATACTTTGTACTTCATATGTGATGTAATTGATCTCTCTTCTATCGATTGACAAAAAAAAAAAAAAAAAAGTAATGCAGCGTTTCAATTGAATTTGCTAAAATAGCCCCAAAAACAATATAAAACCTAATATCTCAATTGGTTCCAAAATCATATTCTCAATAAAATGAAATCTAACCTCATCAGTACAATACAAAGTATGCATATAACATCCCTAGTTAGTACATAAATACTACTTGCATACTGATTAAAGACAATAAAAAAATAAACTTGTTAAAATGATATGGGTACGCTACTTATGTACACCATTGTAGCATATGAGGAGAAGCTGAATGTGTGGCCCACCTAAAAAATGGGCTTCTCCTCATTCGGCACATCACATTAGCGTGTATTTGATGTGCATGTGTAATGTACCCATAGCATTTTTGGTCAGATTTACTTCAAACACTGGAATTTTTATTTTTATTTTTATTTTTTGCACCAAAGAGAAGAGAGTAAACACTAGAAATTGTTTGGCCCTATAACGCAGAACTGGACCTTCCCAATTTTGGGCTCAACTTGAGAGAAACCCAGTCCAACTATCAGCCCTTCCAACTTTGACATGCTTCTGAATCTCTCTGATCGAAGTCTTCGGAGCAATGCCCTTTCTGCAACATATTCACAGATCATTCATGTAGCTTAAGAGTTAATCGTCACCCACACAGCCTTCATCTGAAGAAAACGATCAGAAGCCCTTTCCCATGGCGAGAATTGGGAGTATCGGCACAAATGGTGGACCCATCTGTTCATCTCTTTCTATATTGCTGTTGATGTCTCTTGCTTCCTGTTCTCTCGCTTACAGACCCGGTGACATCGTTCCCATGAGCAAGACTGGCCAATACCACTCTGTCAGTACTCCAAATCCCCTCAATTACATATATAGATATACACCTGTGCAGATTTGGTTACTGATCTGGGTATTTGCCGTGTTGTGATTTGTGTGCATCAGTCGAGAACAGTTTGGCATGACATGATTGGTCGCCACTGCCCAATCTTTGCTGTAAATCGTGAGGTGCCCTTTCTTTTCCGATATGCTAATTGGGTTTTAATTTTTTCTTTTGTTGCCTGAATTCGATAGTGCTGCATTTGAACTTCGTGCTAACTTGTTGCAGGCTTTAATTCCTATACCAAAACCAACTGGCTACACTGGTGCTGATCCGTATAAAATGTGAGACACCTTCGTCTTCGTCTAGCCTCTTAAAGTCTAAATTTTTTTCACTTCCTTTTGTTAACATTTAGCTGGTTCAGTACATCACTTCCCGGGTACATGTTTGGGAACTTAGCATCACTTTATATGTTGCAAATATCCTCTAAGGCTCTAACCTCATTAAAAGACTCTGACCTTCTGGGTCTGGGTGTATCATTCCAACTTGTGATCGTGTAGGTTGATAACCATGTTTGGATGTGTATTTTTATTGATGACCCTTGGAAGCAATCTAATATTGCCCATCTGGAGTAAATAAACTCAGGATTTGTGACAACATATAGCAGATTCAATTAGTAGTTGTGTTTTTTTTGGGTAAATTAGCTTGAAATAGAAAAAAGGATAACCGAATATACAGCCTACAAGGGGCATACCCCAGGAGGAAAAGAAAGTAAAAGGAAAGGAGAAAATCTAAAACTAAACTACAGCAAAATAAATAGTCAACAAAGTTCAAAACACACTTCAAAGAAGTAACGCCAAAACAAAGAAGGCCAAGCTAGCTTCAAGAACTAAACTCTTGAAGCCTTTAACATCTTGATTTTTCCTTGAAGCTTCTTTTTGTTTTGATCTCTAGTGGATGATGGAGTTGAGGGTTCACCCACCTCCTGGTTCAAACTATATCGAGGTCCAATGAAATCGCCTTCCAGGGGAATCCGTGGAGGCTCTCGAAACCTTGTAGACCGACGGAGAGCCACGTGGGGAGGCTCTTGTTGAGTACTAGCTTGACTAAGGAGGATCGGGGTAGTATCACCCGATACATCCTTCGTAAGATCTATCTTTGACACCTCCACAATAGAGGAGGCTCCCGAATCTTCACATTTCTCAAGAGCATCAAACGCGTTAGAAATAGGACAAACACGGCCAGACGAGGAGTTGGTCAATGACAAGCCCGGAGTTTGAGTTTTCCTCTTCACCACATCTATCCAATCACCTCTAACATCTCTCTCTTTTGCGTTTCGCTCATGACCAACCGGGACACCTTGTCCTACTCTCTCCTTGGTATTTTGCTCTTGAACAACTGCGACAACTTGACCTACACTCTCCTTGGCTTTCCACACTGGAGGAGGTGGAACTTTGGGCTTAATAGTGCATGTGTTGGTAGAATGGCCAAAGATCTTGCAAACATTGCAAGATTGAGGTTTCCAAGGAACCTCTACTCTAATTTCGTATGGCTCTCCGTAACCCAAATTCACTACGAAGGACTTGGGAATCTCCTTCGCCGCTTCCACCTCAACACATACCCTTGCAAACGTCAACCTACTATGATTTTGCGTGAAGTCATCAAGGTAAAGAGGGTTGCCAATGACACTAGCAATACTACTCAATCCATCCTCTGTCCATAATTCAAGGGGAACATTGTAGAATTTAACCCAAACTGGAACAGTAGAGAAGACGCTTTTAGTGAGTTGCATCCCGGGTTGCCATTGTTTAATCACAATATGTTTGCCCCCACAAAAGTAAGGACCATTCTCAAGAATGGAGACCAACGTGCCCTCGTCCCTAAGTTTGAACACAACAAACCCATTGTCTAAGGTGACCACATCCTCAACGTCAATTTTCCATACCCGTTGAGCCCAAGATCTAACTTGAAAATAGGATAAGCTTTTATCTACAAAGTATCCCACAATTGCGTTTTTCCATTTCAATGCGCCATTTTCAGAAATCTTAAGAGGAATCATGACATGATTATTCACATATTCAACTGGAGACCTCTTAAGGTATTTGCTTAGCTTACCAATTTTCACCTCATTGTTAAGTAAATGCTTCCCATTTGTCCAAGCATTCAATAGAGCTTTTCCTTCTAATTTATCCTCTTGAGTAAGAGGAGACATGGTATTAGCAGCCGCACACCTAGACATATCTAGAGGTGGTGTCGTGTTAACTTCACCACTCATAGTTGCCTTGACCGGGGTACCAATCTTAGGGCAAGTATCAGTGATGACCAGAGGTAATTGCAATACTACTGCATCGGCATTTTTGGCCACCACCGAAATATCATCTTCCTCATCAGTAGAAGCAATTTCAACATCAACATCATAATAACCACACGCATTGTCAACATGGTCATGAAAATCCCGTAATGTTAGCTTCGTACATGATTTACGTTTACCCATAACCGATCTTCCTACACTTTCACTACCCGAACAATAGAGAAAGGAAAGGAGAGACGTACCGTGAAAACGAGGCCAGAAAAAGGTCCGGCGAGGTCGCCGGAAATCTCGCCGGAAAAACTCGCCGGAAAATGAACGGCCTCAAGTGGATGGAAGCCCTCGGCTCAGGGAGTCTGAATATGTAAGCGGTTTAGCTTGGAGATGCTCCGTAGGCCGTAGATCTGAATTTGAACGCTGAAAACCCAAGAAAAGAAAATGGGGTTTTATGCACCTGATGCCGCCGTGGAGCTCGAAGAAAGCAGAATGACAGAGAAGATGAGCACATCTTCTACGAAATCCCTCTTCTTCTTGACCTGCTCATGAATCACGGAGCATTTTCTTCTCCGCAAGAAAGTTTCCGCCGCTTGATTCACCTTTGTTTTACTGTACTCTGTGTGTTGCTCGGCTCTGTTTCTCAACAGCTGGCCATGTTGCTTTTGTGATTTGATTAATTGTTTAGATAACGCGAGAGGAGGTGAAGAATTTCCAGCGAGATCAATTGGGATGGAAGCGGCGGTCGGGCAGGCTTGGTTCCAGACGAACCCCTCTCACTCTCTCTCTCTCTCAACCCTAGTTTTTGAGTTCATACACTTATTAGTAGTTGTGTTTACACCATTAGTGTGAGATTCCAACGAAGGCATCTTCTCTAATTAGCTACGGGAGCTCTTTAACTTGATTTCCTATTGTTTCAAGTTGATGTGTTAGTTTCAAAATAGGAATTAGCTGTTACGATGTGGGTTCTAACAACTTGTAATGGTTATAGAGAGTCTGATGTCACAAGGGCTCTGGTTCATAATTTACTTGGAAGCTAGTAAAATTTGGCTGCGTTTTTTATTTATAAAGTGCCATGAAGGAGTTGGTTTTTATCCATTTAAACAAAATGCCCTTTAGCTAATATTCAGTTTGCTTAAAATTTTATTACAAGTGTGGAGAAGTGATGCTTTCAGCGTGCAAGTTTTTGTTCGCATGTTGCACTAGTATCCAAAGATATTCTTAGAACTTTTTTTGTGCAGATCATTTCAAGTTGGAAGAGAGAAGTTTTTGATTCCATGGCTATTAGTGATAAATCGAAAGGGTCCTGAGGTTCCAATGATTGATGTAAATTTGGTAAGTGTCACAACGTGGGAAACTTTTTTACATCATTGAGTTTCATAATTTTTGCATCTTAAAAAAAAGATGTAGTGCAATACTAAGAAGTACTTTTAAGTTTCTAATATCCCACATGATCTTTTGTAGTAATAAGAGTTTCATCATCTAAAGTGATGGTGATGTTTGTTACAGCTTGTCTCACATTGGTTAATTAAAACTCTTGGCAATTGGTTTTGAGTTGGATGCTTTAACATGATATCAGAGCTTGTCTCACGATGTCTTTGTTTCAATGTTATACAGAGGTACTCTGGGAGCGATTTGCTTGGCGTCACGGCCAAAGTTGTAGATATGCCACATCACTGTATGTAGCTCTTGTGGCTACTTTTACTTGGCAAGTAGTAATTATTACATAAATTCTTGTGGAACGGTTGATATGCATTTCCATTGCCCTATTTACTTTGTAGACAATGTTAAGATATTACAATAAGCTACTATTAGTTTATTGCTCGCGTGTCATAGTGCTTGTTTTGTTATCTTTCATGTGATTGCTTACAAGAGTAGACAAGCAAGGGTTCTTTTACATTATGGTCAACAAGAAACTTACAGTCACATCTTCATCTTCCGGATATGCATGGTAAGAATTTCTTAGCAAAAGTGTCCAGTGGAGTGTGGACAATAGGATTTAGAAATGGGGTGATGTTTTTGGCTAATCAAAATGTAATATGGATGGGTTTTCTTAAGGATGGGAAATTAGTTTCTTGAATTATGATGCTAAAGAAGTAGAGAGTGTGAGGTTGGGAGAAGTGAAGTAAAGAACTTATATATATATTCTTGAAAAGTTACTATAAAGGGTAACATTGGCAATGAAAGAGATGAGAATATTAGGACTTTAGAATAGTGGAAGTCCTATTGAGGTTTGGAGGTATTTTGGTGGCGATGGTGTTATAGGTTTAGCAATGTGATTAAATAGATCAAGTAGGTTGAAATTGTGCTTATAAGGGGAGGAAGAGCACCTATGCACAAGAAAATCAATGAAACTTGTCCATTGTGCTCATGATGGTATAGTTTTTGTTCATATGAAACTTGTTAACTGATTTACTTGACTTTATAACAGCTGAGTTAGCTTTAAAACACATTGTAGGGTATCTAGGAGTTCAATTTGGTTCAAGGATATGGAGACTCCTCATTGAATGATGTATGGAAGTGATGCCATCATATGACGGCCTTATATTTTATTTACCAACCTAGAAAAAGGCACATGATAGGGTCTCAAGGAGACAAGGTGGGGAGTTCCAAAACACTGTTGCAAAATGTCTTAGAGTAGGTTTATCTAATGTCTTGGCCAGATTAGTTTGAAAAAGAGGAGGATATTAGTATAAAAACATACAGAGGTGATTGATTACAAAAAATTCGAAGAGGGAGGTTGAATCGAGAACTGTTGAGTGGACTTCAAAATTTTCAAAAGGCTTTTTGAAAAGTATTGTGAGGGAGCTCTAAGGCTAGCTAGCTATACTTAATTGTATGATCTGGGCAAATCAGAAAATATTCATGTTCAGAAAGGAAACTTTGTCAAATTGAGGATGTTGATGTTAATTTGTAGCAGTTTGGAAAACAAGAGAGTAGATTTGAGCGAATGAACAAACCTTTTTGGATATCTTTAACTGAAATTAAGTATGTTGGTTCAAGTTGAGTTGCCCTCTATAGCTCAACCCTGAGATGTAAGGGGCTCCCTTCATCAATGAATCCACGGTGTCTTGTTCGTGGCCTTCCCTCCAACAGGATCTGAAGGCTTGCCCTGCCACCCTCTTTCTCTCTTAACGGTGCATGTCTCTCTCCTTCATCTCCAGTAATTTTGTCGCTGTTGCAATCACACGAATATGCATAGAGCTCTTCTACAGTGTGGTGATTTCTCACTTCTTCTCAGATGATTAGAATTTCATCATGACTCTTCAAGCACAGTGGAAGGTGGTGGTGTTCCCTCCTGGCAATTCAAAAGTTGCATATAATGCTATCATAGGGAATGTTAACAGTTTTAAGTCTACCATCTATATAGACCCCTGCAAATTTTTTCATGCTCAAAACTTTTAAGTGTAGCCAGTTCTATTGCATAAAATGTTGTATTTTGTTCCTCAATTCTTTCCTCGTTTTGTAGACAACTCGTCCTTATAACCCTCGAAAGAAATTGAAATTTACTTGTTGAATCCTTTATACATTTTTACGATGAATCAAGTTATAGTGAATTCATCTCTCTTGAGCAGATCTTGAAATACATCCAGACATCCGTAAACAATTTTGGGATCCACAACATTGGCCAAAGCACGTGCTTGTCAGATACACATGGTTAGTATTACTGTTTATAAACTCGGTTTTTTGCAAACTTTGTGGTTATTGGTTGATTGTTTTGCTGTTTAGTTTGGGGAAACTAATGACATTGGTGACCTAAAACATGCATTTGGATATTCTGCATTTGAGTTGAGAGTGGGGGTCTCTTTAGTTTTGGTATACGATCATGAACCCCTTGGGTTGGTGATCAATCTTGCCAAACTACTCACAGCAGCTCCATTAATGTACATGACTGTTGTCTTTGCTACGTCCTCTGCATTCTGCTTTCCTTGTTTTCTTAAAGAACATGCAGCTTCCTTGTACCTGTCCTCGCTTCAATACTATGGAGTTTAGTTGCTGTTTTGTTGTATGCAGGAAAGAACAGTCAGAGATAGATGTGACTTCAGGATTTTATGTTCTGTTTGGATCAGGTAAGAAAGCTCAATTAGAAAATACTTCCTCCATCCCATTTTGTTTGTCAATTTTCAAAGATCGTGTCATTGGTCAATCGCTTATATCTTCTAAGATGATTTTAAAAAATATGCAATGTGGATCTTGTTTGAATTTTGATAGTTCTCGATTAGTTCTAAAATACGAAGTTTTCAAAATCATGAAAAACATTATAGATTGAAAGATATAAGCAATTGAAAATTGGCACGGTCTTCTAGAATTGACAAACAAAATGGGACACCGGGAGTATTTGTTTTCGTTTTAAATTGCTTTTAGGTCGTAATTGAAATAAAGAGTTGTGAAGGGATTTTTCGAGGGGAAAGAAACTCTTGAGGGATTATGATTTGTTCATTTTTGGGTGGCCACCAAACTTACGTTAAGGATGGAGTAGGTTCGGTTCGAAGTTTATCCTTCAAAGTTGAACCGTATATTCATTATTTTCTGCACAATATTCTTTGACAAATTGACAACCATTATTCCCTTACCATCTGGTTTCTTTTGTGCTTGTAAAACAGGGCTTCTGATGTCATTTATTCTCACGATATACATCTTGCAATCTTCTCAGGATAAATTTGCAAAGTACGGTCTCTTTTCTCTAGTATTTTTTTTATTTTTTTTGCTGATAACTCTTTTTTCTATTACATGGTGAATGTGACTCCGTCCTTCCAGAAGGCCAATACATATTGATCCACTCATCTTTTCTTTTTCTTTACCCACAACAATAGAAGAGATGTTTGTTGTTTTCTTAGTGTCATTGATTGAGAATGATGGACTTCTGCGTTTCTTCCCAGGTTTGTGATGGAAACTGTTGCAGAAACCAGTATGCCTGCTGGAGGAGTGGCGAAGGTCGAGTGATTGAATTCTATAAAGTTTCCAAGCGACATCTCAATGATCAAGCCTCTCAAAGATTAAACAGAGTTTGCTGAAATCGCTTAGAGGTTTGTTTACATGTTTCAGCAACAGTTTTTGGTTTCCTCAAAAAGGACAGTCTTGCGTATGTTTTCTTATATTTCCTTCCATTTTTGGGGGGAAGGAGGTGAGAAAGTGTTCCGAGGTATGTGTAATAGTAAATGATAAATTGACAATGACAAAACATATCGGAGTACTAATTTTGTAGAAAGGATTTCAGACTGACAAGGAAGATCATAGTTATCACGGTGCAAAACTTTCATAGGAGGTATGTACCTTGTGAACTGTAAACTGATTATTTGCCTTTAAAGCTCTTGCCTCTACCCTTGAATGTCTATATGAGACATTTAGTGTAATGACCCGACCTGGTTGACCATGGACCCCTTCCGGCCCAAACACTTGGCCTGAAAAGGTATGCACCTAAGAAGGTACCATGTAGTTCAAGGTGGGTGTTAATATACCACGATGAGGTTTTAGCTCCCAAAAGTAGGGTATTACAATCTTCCCCCTATATGGGGTGGTTCACGGTGGTGCTTTCTTCTTCACAGTGATGGAGCTTCTTCTTTCTCTTGGACCTACAACCAGAAGCAACTAGTTAGTGTCACCCAGGCCACTTGCTTGAGGACACTCCGACGATCTTGTTAGTAAACAAAAAAGGAGACTACAAAGAGTATTCAGATCTGAGATTGTGTGTATACCTCCAAAGTTTATCCCTTGGTATATACGTGACCACTCCGGTCACATGACATGGCCTCTAACGTGATGCCACGTGGTCCTTTAGAAGATTCCCACCTTGTGCCACGTAGCTTTCATCATGTGCACATGTAATTGCCTAACGGTCCTCGTGGGTAGGCTCTTGGGTCGGCCACACTGCCTGCCTCGATACCACCGACTCGGGTAGTTACTGCCTTGATATGATACGACCTTCGTCCTTGCAGCCTTCAGCATCAGGTAGTTACGGTCATGTACACCTACGAAGATCCAAGTAGGCAAAGCCATTTGGAGCCTTCGGTCCTTAGCACCTTGGGCACTAAACCATCTGGAGTCTCACTGGGCTAAACGGAACATCCACCTGGACTTACGGTCTGCAGGATGTTTGGCCCTAAGATGTGATACGTCCGTTTGTCCGTGTGTGCTCATCTAGCCCCAGTCATTTTGCCTGTGGGCTGGACCATGAATGTTCAGCCCATTACACCCCCTTAGGGATGAAACGTTCTCCTTACATAGTCCCAGCAACCTCCCTTGGTGTCCGTGGTGGCAGAGCGCGTCCTACCCATCACTTGGACTAGGGCGGGGCTTTGGTTCCATTTTTATGACCTGATCCGGCTGTCCATGGATCCCTTTTCGGCCCAAACATGTGGCCTGAAAAAGGTATACCTAAAAAGGTACCATGTAGCCCAAGGTGGGTGTTAATATACCAAATGAGATTTTCGCTCCCAATCAATGTGGAACTAAACACCTTCTACCCCTTAGGGTGTTACACTGAGACTGCTTTTCGTTGGTGTATTGAAGTTTTAGATTGAGTAAATAAACGATTCGATCTCTTGGCAATAGATCGACTCTTTCTTGTTGGTTGGTTTGTTTTTCCTTTTTTTCTTAAATCACTTTTTGTTGCTTTAGAATGAGTTTTAAAAAAAAAAAAAAACCTCATAAGATTCAGTTATATTTGATAAAAATCAAGTACAAAATGCACGGTCCAAAGACCTAAACAAAAGAAAAGCAGAAACAGAACAAAATTATAAAGCCCAATGGCTAAAACCAAAATAACAGGAAAGAAACCTAAACATTCTAGTACAAAAATAGTCTTCAGTCTCACCACCGCCTCCATTTGTTGCCGCCACCATCCACATAACAGCTGCCGCTGTTGTCTTCATACTTAGATCACAAAAACGGAGGTGCATCAAACTGTCATCGGAGGCCAATTTCCAGTCATTGGAATCCACATACTGCTCACCGGAGAACCCATAGCTGATTGGCCGAAAGAGTCTACAAAACCAGATCTGGAGTTGTAGATTAGAACCCATCACAAATTGGCGATGGACAATCCAAAAATGAAGGAGAGAATGTGAGAACAACTCTCCAAAGGAAAGAGTCTCAACCACATCTCAACCGAGAAGGAAGAGGAGAAAGAGGGAGAGAGGAGGAGAGAGGAACAAGCCGTGGAGGAAGTGAGGGGAACAGGGGTGGGGGGTGGTGGCTGGAAACCCGAAAGGGGAAGAGGGCTTTCTCTTTCTCTTTTCATTTTTTGAGAAAGAAGCTCTCAACCCTGTCTCTGCTCCCAGAAGTTCAACAAATTTTAGGAGCTTAACCGGTTTGGAATGAGTTGTTAGGCTTGGTTTTCATGGGCTCTCACACGTTTGATTTCACCTTGACCGAACCTTAACCCATTGTGGGAAAAACAGCAAACCCGAAATTGTGGGAAACGCCAAGAGAAGTGATAAGTATTGGTTTGGGTCTTTATCTTTATCATTAGACTCAGTATAATAGACGTTATGATTGATTCCACAGTAAGTAGTCAAGGTGCATATAAGTTGGTCAGACATCCCAAGTTTTGAAATATAAAAGGTATGGTATAAGTTGGCTAGACATCCCAAGTTATCAAAATTAAAAAGAAGCAATAATTGGTTTTATCTTGAAATTTCAATCAGGAAAAAGGGGGTTCATGCGCTATTTGAAAAGGGAAAACAAAACTAAAATGTTCATTTTTATTCAGGGGTGGGCCGAATCTTTTGGGGCAAATGACCAAAACATGGTCTTTTGCCTGTGTCACATACCTAGCTAAAACCCCACATATTTCCTTGCGGTTGGGTCCACAATTGAAGGCAAATGTTATAATCTTAATTGGATCTTTGAGACAATTTACCGACATTTGCAAGTCAAATATATTCTTGACCAAAATGATATCCATAATTTACAGAAATTTACTGTTTATGAGGATCAAGTGATCTCATGATTTACAGAATTTTACAGTTTATGAGAATCAGGTGATCTCACGTGCCATATGGTCCTTCCGCCCATGCTTTTACTTTCTCACCAAACAAGAATGTCTAGATTAATATGAATCATAAAGTTAGGGACCATCTTCTCTGTTTTACTTTTGCGGTACCCACTGAGTGGAATCACACTGTACACAAATTTCAGAATAGGATTTTAGAACTGTCAAAATTGGAAAAAGGGAGAGGTATCAAACATTTAATTGGGTGTGTTAAGGACCTATAATTGCCATCAACTAAGCCCGTCAACATCAAGAACTTTTAAGAAGGTAAAAAAGAAACCATGCTTAGGTGGAAGCAATTAACAATTATCGCTCAGAAAAAGCTTCCTACCTGGTATAGATAATAGTAATCAGCAGTACAACTTTGCAATGGCAAAATGATTTACAAAATTATTAAAAAAATGTATCAGTTGTGACATAATAATTACTCCCATTAGGCGCTCCGCGTACCTCCACCCACTACACATTTATCAATTTACGTTATACAACATAGCAATAAGGAATTAAAAACATATAAAAACACATGGGAGTAATAGAAGTTATTTGGATGTATACAAAAGAAGAAAGTCTAATCACCCATTTTTTTCCCCAGATTTGGTTAGCTGAATCAACCAGATTTGGTTAGCTGAATCAACCAGATTGCTTTAACAAAACTAAGTACAGAAGTCATACTGATACACTATGTAGGTTTAGCTTTTGTGGGGTGGTGTTTGATATGGATCCCATCATCTCTTGAATCTTTCAAATCGGATCTGGATCTAGCTTCGCTGACGAACATGGAGAAGTACTTTGATGGATAAGTTAGTCCCAATACAAATAAGGGGAGTACAGGCTTTAGTGAATAAAGACTGTCAGACCGTTTTTCCACCATCTCTCCTAAAACCAATTGTTGTTAAGAAAGGCTTCAATTAAGTCTTTTATGACATTCGATATCGCACCTGCAAGTCTATTTTTGGAGCAGTCACAGAAAGTGGCATTGTATAACCAAATCCATGGGGACACTCTGGGCCAACAATCCCTCCCACGATGACGCTCCCGCGACTCGAACCCATACCTCCTGACTCTGATACCACTTGTCGGACCGGTTTTTTACCATCTCTCCTAGAACCAGTTGGTGTTAGGAAGGGCTTCAATTAAGTTTTTTATGACATTCGACATTGCACCCGCAAGTCTGTTTTTAGAGTGGTCGCAGGTAATGACATTGTGTAACCAAATTCATGGGGGCACTTCGGGCCCAACAAAGACGACGTACCTCTCCAGGGTTTGGACCGTACCATTTAAAGGGAGAACCAGCCTTGGAGGCCAAGATGGTTCATGCCTCGGACTGTACCATTTATAGGGAGTACCATCCTTGGAGGCCAAGATAGTTCATGCCAAGCTTTGAAGCTTGTGCCTTTTGGTTACTAAGTCACGACTAACGACGATCTAGGTTTGATGTCATGCATGACGGTTGTTTGGGCCGAATGGCTCAACATTGACACGACGCTATCTCAGATGTGCGTCACCTTGCAAGATCTGACCCGACGCTTCAGCCCACGTACGAAGCTCCTGGCTGGGCAACTCATTTGGTCGCCAACGGGTGTTGCCCTTCGAGATGCCCGGACCTTCCCAGGTTGGGTCAACTACAACTTTCTCTCTCTTTATGTTTGAACACAGAGAAATAGCCTTTTAAATTACAACCTCGGAGAATATTCTCAAAAACAACAAATGAATATTTTAATCTCTTATTGAAGAAAATTTTAGAAGTCGTTGAAAGGATAGAGGAATTAAAAACTCGAAGATCCCGTTAGAATGCACTAAATTCTAATGTACGTCTGTTTATTTATTTATTTTTTTGGGGTGCTTATTTCTAGTTTTCTTTAACTTGTCATATAATAAAGCAAAAACTTATATCGGTACAAGTTTTTTTTTGTATGCTTGGAGATGCTCTAACAGCAAAAAACAAATGGTATGGCATATTAAACTTTGCTAAGGGGTTGATCGAGTAAAAGCATTACAAGAAATAATATTCTTTTTTTTTTCAAGCTCACAAGCTTCGACTACCTCCATCCGTAACGAAACCTTGGAATGAAAGAAAATTTGCACGGTAATGAATTTTAGATTCTGAATAATTCGGTGAACATAAGCGCAACTCAATTATCACAAAAGAAAATTTGCACCGTAATGAATTCTTTTAAGTTTAGTGTCAGCTCTTGAAGCATCATGTGGTGGTATTGCACCGTCACTTGGTATTTCTTCATCATATTTTGATGCGGACTCCATCTGTCCATCACAATTGCACGGTCACTTGGTGCTTCGGTATCCATGCTATTGCACCGTCATGTGCTTTGGGGTGTTTCTTCTCCACTCGCAAGCAAAACTTATATTAATGTATGTGCAGCTATGCTCGCGAGTACTTACTAACTTTTCATTACTCATAGACCACCTTGGGGAGTATAAACTTTTTTTTTTTTTTGGAAAAGCAGTGTTAACTTACCCCGACCATACCCGAACGGGAAAAAGGAAAACATAAAACATAAAACAAAGGGAATGAAAAAGATATAAAATCAAAAGATTCCAATTGGGGTAAATGCATGTTGCTTGATCACCTGAGGAAAAACAGGGATTGGTTGAGAACTGAAAAGGCTTTTGTGACCTTTTTACATGGCTTTCCTTTTTCCTTTGGCTTTTGAGCTTTTCCTGGTTTTGTGCCAGGTATCATTATCAATTGTTTGGTTAATGTCTACTTAAATTAGGTACTTAATAAGAATGGAACGTATGACTGGACACTGATATTAGTAGGAGCCAAGTACCTGTAGTGCAGAGGTGCACTAAAGGGGTATAGTGCGCGATTCAAGCCATCCATCTCGACAATCAATTGTCCATATTTCTATATCAGCAATCAATGGTCCCACAAAATATTGAGTGTATGACCAATAAATTACCGATATGAATGGCTCGAATCGAGCATTGCAGGAACTCCAAGCCCAACTAGGTTTTGGTGTTTCGGACATCTTAGTACTTGATTGGGTGGGAAAACATTTTAGACCAACTTGCAAAAGGCTGCTGGAGGACTTAACTTTTAATGGGACTAATTATTAACTAGTGGCATGTGCTTAAAGTCCTTTTATATTCAAAATGATGTGTACTTTATGTTATAATTTAAGCATTATATTTAAACCGATTTCTTATAATTATGTAACGTTAACAAATTTGACCCACAATACTGACAGTGACAACGTGTACATTATTTCCTTTCAACCGTGATCAACGGACTCCAACAATACTAACAGTGACAGCGCGCACGTTATCTCCTTTCAACCGTGATCAACGGACCCCAACAGTTTTGGGATAGTTTCATTCTTTTTACTTTGGAAAATGGAAGAGCAAATTAATAGCTCCATCTCACTTCATGTTAGATCAAAGTGCAGGTAAGATGGCCCGGGACAGAAAATAATATTAACTCCAACTTTGGGGGGGAACTATAGTTATCAGTAGGGATTTGCATATACCTATGATACTATGTATCAAAAATATACCTATGATACTAACCATCTAATTCATGTATGGTCA
The DNA here is from genome assembly GCA_020921065.1 of Vaccinium darrowii. Taxonomy (NCBI): domain Eukaryota; kingdom Viridiplantae; phylum Streptophyta; class Magnoliopsida; order Ericales; family Ericaceae; genus Vaccinium; species Vaccinium darrowii. Next base: position 3,534,922 of record CM037159.1, on the reverse strand, counting down.
TTTCTGTAGTAGAAAATTGAGTTAAAGTCCGGGTCTAGTAGATCATATGCACTCAAGAAACAACCGAGCTACAGTTGTTTGAAATTGAGAGAATCAAAAACTTTTCTTAATGTAAAGAAATCATTTGATTCTCTCTTTCTCAAGTTGCAGTGGTACCATATTTGTACCTACGTATTTGTTTTAAATGTGGAGAATATTACTATAATTGTTATATATGTGACTGTATCACACATGCTATTAGAGCATCTCCAACTTTGGCTTCAACTTGTTGCATGCCAAATTCTTTTGAATATTAAAGTGCCACGCGCCCAACATTGCTCATCTCCAATAATAGCTCTCATGGACTAAAAATAAACTCCAAAAGCTAGTTTAATTTTGTACTCCAAAAGGTCACTTTTGCAGTTGGCAGCAGCTCCCAACTGGGCCCCCACTAACGGACAATGCGATTGGTCTGTTTAATGCACAAGACCAAAAAAATACATTAATATAATGCACAGGATCAAAAAAACCACATTGATCTTTTTTCCGACCCTCATGTATCAAACGGGCAGAACGTTGTTTGTGTTTTTTCCGGCCTTGTGTTTTCAGTGGGTTGCAAGCACAAATCCTCAAAATCCTACCTCAAATTCTCAAATAGCCAAACTTTTGATAACGAGGCACACAATCATATGATTCAACTAATATTAATAATGAGGAATCCAACAAACCATAAGAAATGATAACGGTGCAGTTTGGTTCGATTATTGGTAAAACCAAAATCAGAATTAGAACATGTACCAAAATCATCGGTTTTCTTTTTTATCGAAACCATAACCAAAACTATGGTTACCAAGTTAGTTCGATTTTTCATTGTAACCAGTGGCCAACATTTTTAATAGAGTTAAAAATACGAAATCTTCAACAACAAAATATCCAAAAGAACCAACAAACTAATATACTACCATGTAGTAGTTCAAAGACACTAAAATCTATTATCCAACAACATGACAAAAACTTATGTTAGGCAATTGCAGCTTCCAATTTATCAATTCAAGCTTTCATTATGAATCTTCATATCTATCAAATCCAACCAAAGCAAAGAGTTAATCAAATTGTTAAGGCTACAACAAATGCAAGACGAGTAAGGGAATAAATCCCTTATAATACATACCCACATATAAGGGTATTTCTGTAATTATCTTACGGTTACGTTTTGGTTCGGTTATCATGTGAAACTAAAACCAGAATCAAAACGGTAGTTTTAAAATAAAAAACCAAAATTACAGATAAAAATTCAGTTAAAAAACCACGCCAATTGATTCAATACAGTTCGGTTAACTAACGGCTCGGTCGAGATTGTCATCCCCAGTTGGATTTGAAGTCCAAGTACTCAATAACATATCACAGCTACCATGTCTCATGTTTTCGGAGTATGGGTTTTGAAAACAGGTTAAGACCATGTATGGGTTGTTTAGTAAAGGTTTTGAGGGATATGTTTTGGGCAATAAGTGAAGAGAGAGGGGATCCCGAGGGAAACTGAGTCAAATACTGGATAGCGAAACACCAAATTATTCTTATTCATTTTTCTATTCTAAAAAATGAGCAGCCACTAGATCTCGGATCTCGTATGAATTTGTTTGTTTGACAGGATATAAGTGCTGGATTGGATTACATATTTGAGCTAAATAAATATTTAGTGTTTGGTTAAAGAAGTTACGACTCGGATTAAACATGCATGTCTATAATTCGGCAAAGGGTGCGACAGACAATGCAAGGTATTATTAATCCAATCACTATTGATCCGGCGAAACTGTATATAAACGAAAAATGCTACAATTCTATTCCCCATATGGTGTATCCCAATCATAACATGTTATGCATTCTAATCGTTTATGTTAGGGGTAATACAAGAAACCGACAGACCGAAAAAACCGACTGATCGGTTTAGTTTTCGGTTGGGGTAAGGGTGGGTTTGGTCGGCTTCGGTTTGGACCAAACCGAACCGATCAATTTACGGCTCGGTCTCTTTTTCTTGGAAATTTCTTTAGACCAAATCGAATTGAACCGAACCAAGCCGAAATACCCCAAAACCATACCGATTTGGACCGATCCATCAAAGTCGTCCATCTTAAACCCAAAAAAACAACAAATCTCAGCCGTCCATCAATCTCAACCATCCATTTTGATCTTAACGCGGGACCGAAAAACCCGAAAAACCGACTGGGCCGAACCACCCCAAACCAATTTCAGTCCATTGTTTTTTTCGGTTGGGGTTGGTTCCCGGCTAAATTATCCCGAACCAATCGGTTTGGGTCCCGAACACCTCAAAAACCGAACCGATTGAAAACATCCCTACTTTATGTTACGCCTTCTAATGGTTTATGTTATGATGGGGGCCACCGCAAAAAAAAAAAAAAAAAAAGTCATAACATGTTACATGTTATGCCATTTTGAAAAATTTTATGCCTTCTATTGGTTTCTTGTTATGTCTTCTAATGGTCTATATTATGTCGTGTAATATGTTACGCTTTCTAATGGTTTTTGGTTATGTTTTTAATGTTTTTTGGGGGGGGGGATATCATTGGAGAAAAACAAGGGCCCTAAAAGAATAATGAAGGAATACTTTGTCATTGTATATCCCTTCAAGGCTTCAAGCCTATTTAATTGGTCACCTTGAATTTATTATTTCAATTGATCACTGCTTATATCCAGTGAAAGAAACGTCTATGCATATTATGGTTTGTCCCATGAAATGGATATATACAAAGTCTGTCGTGAAGCACCCAACACCTCCCCAACATGTCACCCATAAACGCATCACTATGCGATATTGCATTCATCTCCCTTAGTCCACCAAGCTTATCGCTCCTACTTACTCCTTATCTCTACTTATATAAATTATGCAACAAGCAATAAAATATGGCCTTCTTAGTTGCCAATAAAATTATAAATTATTGAGTGGACCACCTAGCAAGGAGGACCCGCTAATTTGGGGTCACTAAAAGTTTATCCAGTCGTTAACTTCAGGATCCCAAACTTGATTGGCTCGGACATTTGGTTATTGAAATAATAGTCAATAATAATAATAATAATGAAAAGGTAGAGGACCCCCATTAATTAGCACATTCGGAGAATTGGTAATAAAGAAGGATAGTTGAGAATTTGGAATGAAAGATTAATGGGACATTGGGAATCAAACAGTCAGCTATGATTCCTAATCCCAGACACTGAAGTCTATGCATGCATTCATCGAGACCTTGTTGATTAAAGTAAAGTCAACAAAATTAGGTACTTTTTGAAATGAACAAATTTTAATGTTATATATTGATCTAAGAAATAGCTTTATGGTGTAGAAAATAACGGTTCATAAACAAACAAGAAGCTAGTAACTAGGAGTACTAATATTTTGGACACATTACACTGGATGCTTATGACTTATCTGTACACATTTGTATCTAAAGTCATTCGAAGTATATGACATTAACCAATTTTCCAAAATGACATTTCCAGCTTATATGTCGAGAAAAGATATTTTCAGATGCATATCTAAATATCCTGAGACATTTGTATTTAGATTTTAGAGTCATTCGACATGACAGAAACATGAATGGTAGTATTTAGTACTAGAATTTAGAGTCATTTGACAACAAGGAAAATGCTTCAACATATATGATTGGATATATATTGGACCCATCTTGAGTCCTTCAGGCTGAGTTTTCACTATTTATTTTCGGTATTTTTGAATTACAAGTTGTCAAATCAGCTGCAAACTCAGCCCCAATGTATTTGGATTCCACTGCATTCAACGGTTCCAAAACTATTCATATCTAGATCTATGTCCGGGCATCTATGTTCGTAGCACTGCTTATAGAAAGCTTGTATGACAAACCAAAACCCAAATAAGTGAGCACATAAGAGAGCTATGGTACGATCCACCATTCCTTGTAATATTTTACTCTGCATCTCCTTATCAAAACGTTGCAAAAGACAATTAAGATTAGGTGTATAATAAAGCATAAAAGAAACCCAAGTGGTAGGTGAAGTGGAATTAGGATGAACTGTAGCATCTTGAGTCTAAAACTTAGCTGTCTGTTAAGGCCAGGCCACAATGAATTCTCAGTCCTAATATAGATGGTCTGTCTTTGACCGGACTCGGAGGAGATTTAGTCGAGGTGGGTGAAAGTTTGGCACGGACACATCTAATCATCAAAAGAAAAAGAAAAAAAAAAGGGGCAGAAATTGTTTTCCACTTCCCAATGCCACCCTTGTGTTTCACTTTCTCTATCTCTCTGGTCTTCCTTGTTCCGATAAATATACTGATTCCCAGTCCTTTGCTAATGACTGTGGTCATTGAGACCAATTTTTAACCTCCCCCAGTAGACGACGAAGTGTACGGACACTTCTTTGAAGATTTTAAGGTGGTGTTTTTTGTTTTGAACTTGAGAGATATTTAGGTTTACGTTAAGCTTTAATTTTTAAGTACTTCGGTAAAATTCCCCTGCTTTTATGTGCTCTATCCTCTGCTTCCCCTGCTTATATATACAGTAGTCCTATATCTATATATATATACACACTACTCCATACTCTACTTATGAAGTAGTAGCAGCAGTTGCGAATGCATTCTTCGTTTCTTCTTTGGTCATATCATCGATCCGCATTCGAAACCAGAACTCTTTCTTTACTACTTCTACTATAGTCTCATTTTTTTCTTCTTCTTTTCTTGCTGGATCGCACTCTCTGTTTGCACAACAGAGAAGATGTGCGCAATGATAGAGTCTCTAGAAATTCAAAGAGTCGATGAATCAGCCTCCCGGGATGCTGGAAACATTGAACAAGGAAAGAGAACAAGAGAAATCTACACATTCTTCCATCATTTTAAGCAGCGTTTGCCTTTGAGCGAGGTTAGCTCTCTCTCTCTCTCTCTCTTTGTGTTCATATGTTGTAGTACAAGAAACAAGATTACTGGTGTAAGTTTCTCCTTCCACATTTTGTCACCCAGATGGTCTAAGTTGGTGGTGTTGTTCTCTTAAAGAGGGCAAGAGTTTGATTTGATTCCGACAATGCATCTCATGCAAAAAAACATTCCTAGTTAAGGAGTAAAAGTTTGTGAGAGTGACATTTGAGCTTCTTTTTTTTCCTGCTTTTTTAAAGGAAAGATAAAGCAAACTTGTGTTAGCTTGCAAATTTATTTCCTTGTAAAAATTAGGAAAGTGCTACAAGTAATATACTGCTGTATCCAAGTTCGCGAGTCTAATTGGAGTGCAATTTTGTTCACCTTCCTTGAAAGAGGATGAGCATTACCCTCCATCCTATTGGTTGAAATTGTGTAGATCCCATAAAATAAAATAAAAAATGATTACCATCCCAAAAAAAAAAAAAAAAAAAAGTGATGTCATCCTTACCAAAAAGTATATTGCAAAAATAAAAAAAGTGATATCCCATAGAAAAATGACGTCATCCTTACCGAAAAGTGTATTGTAACGTGGGACCTACACCATTTCAACCAATAGAAGGGAGAGTAATGTTCACCCTCTTTTAAGGAGGTTGAACAAAAAAATTGCACTCGCGTATTTGGGCCAAATACTGTCAAGTTCAAGTTCGCCCTTGGGCAGAGGATAATGTGTAGAACATGTATTGATCTCTAAGAAAAGTGTATTAATATATGTGAAAGTGTATTGTTATCCGTGAGATTTGTATTGAAATCGGAACTCATTTGTCTTTATGATCATATTACCCTCCGCCTAGTGAGCGGAGGTTAGCAAGATCTTAAAAAGAAAAGAAACCAATGATGCTTATATCTTACACTATTGGCTGTGAAATAAAAAGCTGATTACAATTACTTTTTTTTGTAGCTCTCCTCTAATACATAACATGGTTCAAGATGATCATAGTTATGCAAGGCTAATAACTTCATGAGAATAGCATGTCTGTTATTTAATATGTAATGCTTCACAAATAGAAAGCCTTAACGAAATTCATGAACCGAATAATGAACGTGAGCGCATGCTGCACTTTAAACCAAGGAAGAAATATTTTACATGTATTACAATATCACTGTCACATAATCACTGTCACTTCATTTTGGCTGAGCTTTCTATACTAATTTTTTGTAACTAAGGATATCATTTTCATGACCAAAGTATGGGAGTTTTGATTCTAGTGTTGGAACTAGCAACAGCTTCAAATGAAAAGAGAAAAGCTGGGGACCACATAACTTTTCTTTCTTTCTAAGCATACCCCTCTTGTGCTACTGATGCTTTTTAATCGTTGTTTAAGCCCTTAATTAGTAGAGTACCATTTATGTCTCAATTACTCACTTGGAAGTTCGCCAAAGTAGTAAGTGCCCACGTGCAGAGTTTTATGTGGTACCATTGTAGCCTTTCCAATGCTTATACTTTGTACTTAGTACATTATTTAAATTTTATTCTCTGTTCGCACTTCAGTTACTTGACCTGTTTGTTTGTTTGTTTGTTTAAATTTTTTAATGTTTTTTTTTTTTTCCCCTTCTTCTGTTTGTAGACATGTTAACTTTTGCAAAAATGATTGTGCCACAACCCCACTCACATGGGGTGTGGGGCCCCACGTGCGGGCTCCACACCCCATGTGAGTGGGGTTATGGTTGGTTGGGGTACAAAGTTTGTGTCACAATCATTATTATAGGCCCCACGTGCGGGCCCCACACCCCATGTGAGTGGGGTTGTGGTACAAAGTTTGTGTCACAATCATTATTATAACTTTTGTATATGGCCTTACAAAAGGCCAACGGTTGTGCAGCATTAGAATGACCTCGAGCGCCACCACGGCACCACGTAGCTCTGCTCTGGTAGTACTCAATAATTAGAACTTCATATGTGCTTGGTCTTTTTTGAATAACGATTAGCACGTTAATTCAGAGGAATCTACAACATTATTTTTTCGATAACTCAGAATTTGCCCTAAAGGGCTACAAACCCCCAACCGGAGTCCTCCATCGGAAGAAAATTTTCACAATTTTAGGGTTATGCATGTGGTGTGGGAACGAATACACTTGAGTATTAATTGGTTGTTTAAGGTTTTACACATGCATGCCTAATGATACCATTTTGCCCGGGTACGTATCCTGCAGGTGGTGGAAGAGCTACTACTACTTGGAAAGACAGCATTCCCACTACTAATGACAACCTTACTATTTTCTTCAAAACAAATCATTTCCATGCTTTTCTTTGGCCGTTTGGGGAACATTGAACTAGCCGGAGGCTCCCTCGCAATTGCATTTGCAAACGTCACTGGTTATTCAGTCATGAAAGGTCTTTCTTTGGCTATGGACCCAATTTGCTGCCAAGCCTATGGAGCCAAGAGATGGTCCGTTCTCGGCCAAATGTACCTTAAAACTTTCATCCTCCTCGTATGCGCATCTGTTCCCATCTCCCTCCTATGGCTAAATGTCGAATATGTCTTCCTCCGGTTAGGCCAAGACCGCGTTATAACAAAAGTCGCCAAAGTTTACCTCATGTTTTCGATTCCTGAATTACTGGCACACGCCCATCTTCACCCATTACGATCATTTTTAAGGACCCAGAGCCTAAACTCACCGGCAACCATAGTCGCCACTTGCACTACGATTCTTCACCTTCCCATTACCTACCTTTTCGTCACGTACTTGAAACTAGGCGTCAAAGGCATTGCCCTGAGCTCTGTTTGTTACGTATTCAACATGAACGTCGGGTTATTGATTTACATCGCCATGTCAAAAGTAGCCCTAAAACCGTGGGTTGGGGCCACGGTAATTTCGACTTTTCAAGGATGGGGTCCATTGCTAGGCCTTGCAATTCCTAGCATGTGTTCCGTGTGTTTGGAATGGTGGTGGTACGAAATTGTTCTGTTTCTAGGCGGCTTATTGAACGATCCACAATCGACCGTGGCGGCTGTAGGAGTGCTAATCCAAACAATCGGCGTCATCTACGTAGTCCCGAGTACTCTCAACGTAAGCATATCGCAACGTGTTGGGCACGAACTAGGAGCCGGGGAAGCCCATCGTGCCCAAAGGGCAGCTATAATAGGCATAACCATCGCCCTTGGATATGGACTCACGGCCTTTTGTTTGACATTCATGTTAAGATCTGTTTGGGGGAAAATATACACAAACGATCGTGAAACTCTAGCTTTGATTGCAACCGCGCTTCCCATAATAGGGCTAGCAGAGGTCGGGAATTCGCCTCAGACGGCTGCTTGCGGGGTTCTCGTGGGGTCAGCTCGGCCTAAGGTGGGAGTCCGTATCAACCTCACCGCGTTTTACCTTATTGGACTGCCTCTGGCGGTTACGTTGGCGTTTGTGTTGAATTTCGGGTTTTGGGGGCTGTGGTGGGGATTAGTGGCGGCGGAGTATGCGTGTGTAGCGATGATGTTGTACACAGTGTATCAAACGGATTGGAAGCATCAAGCGAAGAGGGCTGAGGAGCTCTCGACGCTGGCTGCTGGAGAGGAAGATGTAGTAACCAATTTGGTTGCCTGAATTCTTGAAGTCTTTCTATTCCAGTGTACTTTTTTAGGAGTACTAGCTAGGGACAATTCAGTTCAATACAATTCAATGTACAATGACGTCATTTTTTGTTCATGGGAATTGCCAGGGGTTATAGTTCTGAAAAGTTTTAGGGAGAGAAAGGAAAAGATACGGCACTGTTTTTTAAGGTTTGTAGTTTCTTTTTGAATCTATCAGCGTGTAACCTTTTTATTAGCTCGTCACGGTAGGATTTGAATTATTTAATTTTGATACGAAGAAATAGGCTTCTCTCTTGTTATCTTGTTTGTCAGCAGAGTTTTCAGTGCCACTGCCCTAAATTAAGCTCCGGCTTCGATGGTAAACTCCTACATCTCAATGATCACGAGGCCAAACCTCTTGGGCCGTTTTTAAAAGTCCTGTGGGAAAGGTTATGTTATTATTGTTGTATTCGTCTGTAGCTAGTTCATTTAGGTTGCAGCCCCCAAACATGCTCACAATGGCAGTTAAATGAGCACAATAAACCTCGGGTAATATCATGTTGCGAATTTGGAACTTGATTCTGAAGGAGTTGTTAGCAATGGGTGCAGTTGCTTGTTGCCGGGGGTAGCTTGTACATTTGAGTGTTGCGCTCAGAGCAAAGTTGTGTCGGTGCCCATACAAATGTGTTGTCGAGGGCTTTTGGAGCAGTGCTCCGATGACACTGAAAACTCTGTTGACGAACAAGATAACAAGAGAGAAGCCTATTACTTCGCATCGGGGGCCTACGAACAACCCAAAAGGGTTGACAAACTATATCACCGCAGTGGCATAACATCTTCACCACAATATTTCAAATTGTAAATTATTACTCTTATGATGTTCCGTACATGACATCCATTGTAAGAAGCTGTAGATGTTTACAGCTTCCCCAAACAAACCAAGGTCGGAGAGAGCTTAATGTTTAGGCTTATAAATAGCCACCACCACCAGGGAGTTCTAAAAAGCCAGAGAGGAAGCCAAGTATAGAACTGATGCCAGAACTACTGATATCACTGTAATTTTCATAGGCATCTTTCCATCATCACTTCTGAAGAAAGCTGCTTCATACGCAGGCCAACAATTCACCACCCCAAACCCTGCTATGAACATCTGCAAAAACAGATCTTTTTTTTTTTTTTTTTTTTTTTTTTTTTTTTTTTGATAATCAAAACTTTATTAATCTTTGAAAACAAATTACAAAGATTAAAAGGGCCCGAGACTGAAAACGCCAAGGACCCTGAAGGGGAAATAACAGGGCAAAAGAAGGATGGCAAGAAGCCAACCAAACCACAGAAACAAAAAAACACCCAAAACGACCAAGACTCCTGAGCCAGAAAACGCAACAGAGAGCCAGATCTTCAAATCCACCATAGACGAATATGTGAATGATGCCTCGAACAAACGAGAGTAAATTGATTAGAGCTGCTGTAGTCAAGGGTAAAAACAGGGATGAAGCAACTCCGAATTCAAAAATTCCCTTATCGTATCGCCTCCCCAGTTCATCGTCAACCACCTTGTTTGTCACGTTGAATCCGGATTTGGCAAAAGAGAAGGACTGGAGTATGTATTCGCCTAACCCGAATGTGAAGCTTGAGAGTGCCCTAACCATCCACATCCTTTGATTATTCCACCACCTCCGAAACGTTCCTCCGGCTAAGCTGAATTCCAGAAAGTCTTGTGTGTAGGCTCCAAGGAAAAGAAAAGCATATGTGAAAAACCAAGGGACGTCTGATACCTGCACATCAGAACTATCTCCATATACATCGTGGGTGTTACTTGTTAGACTATTATTGAAAGGAGAGCAATGACAGATGCGCATATCGAGAATTAAATAAGTCTGCAATCATCCGACGCACGTGAATCCTACAAACTAATGAGAGGTCAGCGTGCATCGAACAGTTCTGAACGCATCTATCTGCTCGAATATATGCACAAATATTTGTGCTTGTTTCTGTTGTGTTGAAAGGATAGGAGTTGTGCCCATAATCTCCAATCAGACGTGGCACTTTGTCTTAGTAGTCAGGTGGATACCCATCCTCCAATGGGATCAAACTGACATAAAATTTCTTTTTTTTTTTTTTTTTTTATGTGGATGGGAAAAGTAGTCCACAAAATTATCTCTAAAAGTTGATTATACGCTTTGATTGCCAATACCAAATTTTTGAAAGTGTAAATCTTACCCATTCCAGCAGTTTCTCTTTCGTTTTCTTGTCTAAATTTGCACCCTTTCGAAAACTATGTTTCCTGGATTATAATATCCAAATACGTGTTCGTATGTTATAGGACAAAGGTTCGCCCCTACTATACAAAAATTATGGACTCCAAACTTATATTCTTTTTGTTTCAAACTAGACAACAACTAGACAACTATCGTGCTCGTGATTTTACACATGCAACTACGATATCATTCAACCGATGCAGCTGGCGTAACAATTGTGCATGTAACAACATTTAAATACAGCAACATTGGGGGTTTTAGGAACTTGATATTGTGAATCATTCTCCATAGATCAAGGAATTCATAACAAGGGTCAAACATGGATTTATAATTCTGCAAATCATTAATCTTTTGTGTTGACATACCTTTGGGAAGATTGAGAAAGAGTTGAGAAGAGCTAGCTGGGGGAGGAAAGCATAAATAGTTATTGGAATCGCCCAAATGGGCCAATAGACATAGTTTGTATAACAGAGGGCATGGAAAGGGTTCAAGGACTTGAAGCCCAAGATTATAGGGCTATGCTTGCTTAAGCCCACTTGAAGAAGGCCCATAGTCCACCGCTTAGTTTGATTCAGCATATCATTTAGAGTAGTTGGTGCATCCCCCAAAAATGCAGGCCTGTTTGGATGGCAGAAAATGGATCTCCAGCCCTCACAATGCAGCCTGTAACCCGTGTACAAGTCCTCAACCAATGATCCATACCTAAAGCCCACCTGACAAAAGTTTCAACCAACTTATTAATATCTTTAGCAGGAAAAAAAATGTTAATAACATTTTTAGCTAAGGGTGTTAACCTTGGAGCCCCAGATGGTTTGGGCCTCAAAAGTGCAGCCAGCTACATGGTGCGCGAGCGATAGAACTTCTTTGGACTGAATCGGCCCATTCACAAGACGATCAGGGCTTAGTTCTAGGTTCCCGGGGGGAACAAATGAAGATGGGCCTCCAAAGAAAGCCCGCCTACGGAAAAAGCATCCAGTGCCCTCATAGTCTGGGCCTCCTAACCCGTCCATTCCAAAAGGATCAATATGAAACGGGTACTTGAATTCAGCACCATAAATATCATCTCTGTTGATGTTGTGAAAGTTCTGAGGAAACTGAACGTATGCTAATCTTGAGGCCATTTGAGGATCCAAGTGATAGCACATCGCACGAAGAGGTGTTTGTGGGTCGTTTGAGCGCATGTCACAGTCTAGAGTCAGGATTATTGGAGCATTCGTCATGACAGCCGATACTCGGAGCTTCAATACCAAATTTGTCTCCATGGTCAGTTGAAATGGATGTAAAGCAATGAAAATTGCTAAAAATTCAATGATACACAATTGAAGGAGGAGCTAGCCCGGGCCAATGGGAGCTCACCAAAAGTTATGCATTTTCTGTATTTTGTTAATATTCATTGTCTAGGTACACCAAGAATTGAGCTCTCACAATTTAAATAAATCAAGGACTCAAGGTTGCCTTTCAATTCAAGTAATGTCACCTTATTAAGTGATTTTTCTCTCTAACTGTTCTAAAACACCCAATCGTTGATATATATGAATAATTTTACTATGAGAACAAGAACACACTAAAGAGCAAAGAATACAAAGTACTCCCTCCATCCCCAAATAAGAGTCCATTATCGAATTCGGGTTTGGGTTGTCCCTTAACATGTAGACATTTTGAAAAATAAGTGGGTAAAAGTTAGTACAATTCTCATTTTGTTGTTCTAAAAAGTTTAAGGGTACAGGTGGAGAATAATTCTAAAAAGCAGAGGTAAAAGTTAATAGGTAAAATGTAATAATGATGTCTCTTTAATAAGTTAGATTTACGGACTTAGACATTTAAAAAGAGACAGAGAGAGTACGATGGATGCAATTTATCGTTGAAAATTTTGGTTGTATGTGTCCTGAATGACTATTTTGGGCTCACTTGAAATTGCAATATTAGAAGACAAATGTATTGTATTCAGAGTCGTCCATTGCACATGTATTGTCCACAATGCATGTAGGATCTAAAACATATTGGGTGGCTTCAAACACATCTGTGTTCAAATATTTGTGTCCTAAACATTCTTCTTTCCATCGCAGGCGAATGTCATAAAACCTTGAAGGCTTACCAGGGCATTAAGTGCACCGGCCTTGAAATTGTGAGGGATTGCCCTGTTTTTCTCCCTGGAAACATAGATAAGGTTTGGCATCGGATGCCCAGTTATGTCTTTGTCTTTGTCACTCTCCAATATCACCTGCTCTTGCATGCCAACGCATATCTATCAGTTGCTAAGAAATGAGGTATACATGCAAAATGGAATATTTAGAAAATCAAGAGAATTATGCTTCGCAGCTTAGGAGCCGATTATTTTCCAGTTTTAGATTTTGTATTGTCATAACCGGAATCGTTTGATTTTAGAACTCGTCAATAAGAAAGTCAACCTGAATGATTGTAGGATGATCTTGACGAGCAAAACCATTTGCAGTCCATTTGCTGAAACATTTGCTGAAAGATTGAGGTTGGTTCTGCTCATTAGTAATGTAATCACAAGGAATGCTTCCTCTTTCGACCACGCTCTCAACCTTCATTTTCATGTGTTCGTACATATTCTAGCGAAACCAACAAACATATGGATGAGAGAAGAAAATTTTTAAAAAAAAAATTAAACACCATGATTCATGAAGCTTATTTGATTAATAGCTTTCAGAAAATTATAGATCAATAAAAATATACTTGACGTGTTGAACTGTTAATTGAGCCAATTATGAAAGCTGATACTTGATGAATGGACATAAATGTCCCTCATAAGTGGTCATGTGCAGGTCACGTGATTGATTTCCGTCCAAATTTTTAAGGGAACCCAACTGAGGGTTAACATTGTAACCAATCTCAAAATGCAAGGTTTAGTTTGTCCAAATTGAAACACGAAGGACCAAATTGAATTTTCCCGTAAAGTCGAAGGGATATAAGAGAAATTTTTCCTAAAATGTAACATCAGAAAGGAGAAGCAGGAAGTAGGCCGGGATGAGCTTTTTGACTTCTCATTTTTCACTTTCCCATTTTGATTAACAAAAGACCTTCAAAATGTATTTTACACATATCTTTCAAACATTAGTTTTGTAGCAAAATACATTTGCATATTTCTCCAAAACACTCATGTCAGATTTAAAATACATTCTGATCATAATCTAAAAAGGCAAAAATTCAAAAAGTTGAAAATGAGGCTCCAAAACACTCTCATAATCCACATATAAATTTATTTACATTTAAAATACTAATGATTAAACATTTAAAATACTAATGATTAAGAATATATAAATTTTTTAAGCAGAAATCAAAAGGAACCACAATGGTCCACGCACACCTTATCTTCAGCAAAGATGACTAGTTGTCGTACAAATTGGGTTAACCACAACGTGACAAATAGCAGTGTTAGCCGCCATAGAGTGACCACACTGTTTACTTTACCCCACGTCAAATCTGGATTACATATTGCCCTAAATTGGCATGTATCATGGGAAATGCTCTTATGTACTTACTGGCAAAGTTTCTGGTTGTTGATATCTGATAAGTGATGTATGTTATTCGAATTTGTAAGTGACACATGCCGCATCCTATGTCTATATGTAACAACTCTAGCTGGGTTTGTAATCCAACGTCTATATCACTATATGTAACCGCATCCAATAAGTTTTGGTTTTCATCCGACCGATCGGACTTAGGGCGAATTTCTTAAATGATAAAATCAACTGATAAAATTAAGATTTGCAAGTTGGAGTCCATAAACAGAAAAAACTTCAACTATTTCAAACTATTTTGACAACAATCGATCATTAACACATACAATCCAATTCCATACCTTTATTTGGTCAGTCTCAGGGAACCAAACAAGGTGAGTGGACCCAAAGTGTGCCTCAGGAGACCTCTCTACTATTTTGTTCTTCGAACAATAAGGCAACCAATGGGCAGCAAACTTGGCAGCCTCCACAAAAGCAAACAGCGTCAACTGAGATCCCCCATCATCCGATACGTACACAGACAACTTCTCGGTCGGATAATCATAGGCCATCACCGATAGGGCCGTGTTAACGACACTCATCGGTGGCTCCTTGTCTGGATCAGCAGTGCATATGAACACGTCTAACTTCGGATAATTGCTCTTTGTCGCGACTTTTGCAGGGTTTTGTAGGAAAACCTTGCGACGGATTGGTCTCATTCGAAAACCTTGGTAAGCGATCCACATGAAAGCAAGCACAAAATCAGCTAGAAACAAGGCTAGAGTGATTATGGTGGTGGATTGGAGGAGATTGAGGACATGGTGGTGGAGCAGAGCCACCACGGCACACAAGTAGACGAGAGCGAAGCCTCGGCTTAGCCATGTGCGGCGGAGGGGCGCCCATGAGTGGAGTGGAGCTGAATCTTCCATGCTCGTCGTAGTGCTCATGGTTTGTGTTGGACCTCTGATTTATCTCTAAGTTATAAGTTTTTTTTTTTTTTCTTCTTATAACTCCGGGTGTCCGAATCAGCTTACGAGTAGCTCAACTAATCTCTAGAGAACCAATGTCACCGTCTACTAGTGAGGGATCAGATCAGGCTTAAAAATATGGTTGTGTTTGGTTAGATAGTTTAGTTTAGTTTTGATGATGTCAGCAGGTGTAATGAGTGAAAAGAGATAGAGAGAAATGACAAAGTCATCAAAACTAAAACTAAAACTAAATAAAGAAACGAATAAGGCCTATGATCCAAACTAAATAAATGTTGGGTTTGTTTGTAGCTGTCCCACGTGGGGAGTGAGTGGAGAACAAATGAAAAGAAAATAAAGAAAGGAAAAGAAGTCAAGGATGTGGGAGTTGGTGGCTTGGAAGCTCTGGAAATTACTTGGAAAGCGGGCGTGGGAGACATTAGGCAGTCCCCACCCTCCTTTGTTGACCACTCCCTTCATCTCTATAAATATGTTTTGAGGCAGAGAGAGAGATAGAGAGAGAGAGAGAGAGAACCGAGACAGAGAGAAGAAGAGAGAGTGAGTAGTGTGTGTTGTTGTGAAAGAGCAGTGTTGAGAGTCGGGAGAAAAGCTGTGTGTGTGAACTTGAGAAAGCTGTGTATGGGTGTGAGAGTGTATCTCCTCCATTGTAAATATCTTGTTCATAGTGAAAAACTCTCCCGCGGACGTACCAAATTTTGGAGAACCACGTAAAAATTGTTTGTGTTCTTTGTTCAGTTTATTTGTGCGTGTTGGTGTATTGCTTGTTCGATCTTCTAAACCCTAACAATAAATTAACCAAAACTACCCTTAGTTCCACCATGATTGAAAAATAAAAACCAAATTAAACATTTCCCCACAAATCACGTTGTGATTGACTGATACTCTTGTATCTTTCTGTTTTCATGGGCTAGCTTTAGCTAAGAGAAACTGCATTAATATTTTTTTTTTATTTTTTTTGAACCAACAACCACAAAAATTTGCCAATTTATTTTTGGGCTTGAGCTGCTACTCTCGGGTACTAAAAAGCTCTGGCCCAGAACAGCATTCAAACCCATTAAGCATTACTAGTAGATTTGGGGCAGCTACGGCCCAGGACACTTATTGGCCCAAAATTACAAACAAGCATGATGCGAAATTCTCATCTCATGCCGAGAGTTCTCATGCATGAAAATTTTTTGGCATAAGAATTTCGTGACATGAGAATTCCATTTTTCGTCCTTGGCAGGTATGAGGTATTAATGAAAAAAAAAAGAGTCCTTGGCGGATATTAATTGCCAAAATTCAAGGGCCGTCTTTTTCTCATTAAATTTCGATTGATTGTAAGAACCTCTTTAGGGGGTGTTCCGTTAAAGGAATTTTGTTTTAACACGGTTTTAGTTGTTGTGTTCACACCTTTTTAAGTGTTGTATTATTGATTGTGAGAGAATGACATTTTTAAATTTTTGAAGGAAAAAAAAAATAGTTAGTGAAACACCCTCTAAGTCAGAATGCTGTGCCAGGTCCAATGTAGTTTACCGGATATTTGTTTCATCGGAAAACCTGGGGGTACCCCATATATTTGCACCGAAAATGCACCCCACGCCTTCGGGGACCCGCTTTTGGGTCCCACATGAGTGATCCGAACCGTTCATTGTTCTTAAAACATTTTTCCGAGGGGTCCCACCAAAAATCAGCTCGATCGGACGGTTAGAATTGCTTGAACCAAAATCTCACCGTTTCAAATAAAAAACTTTGATTTGAAACGGTTAGATTTTGGTTCAAGCACTTCTAACCGTCCGATCGAGCTGATTTTTGGTGGGCCCCCTTGGAAAAATGTTTTAAGAACAATGAACGGTTCAGATCACTCATATGGGACCCAAAAGCGGGTCCCCGAAGGCATGGGGTGCATTTTCGGTACAAAAAATGGGGTACCCGTAGCAGGGTTCGGGCTATCCCCGAGGAAAAAGGGGAGAGAGTAGACTGCTGAGGTTTGAAACCATCACCTCTTGTGTATGTGCACTTGTTGACTGCAGAGTAGGTTGTACGGACTGCTATGTGGTGGGCCTTCCATGATACTACTCCTATTATTGGAATACCACACTTTCGGTCTAACTCTCGGATTTTAAAAAAATCTACACCTCATTGATCCCTATCGAATTTTGATGATCGGAACCGTCCAATGAGTTTTGTAAAAACTTGCTCGGAACAAGCCCTTTCAGTGTTGTTTTTGCTGATTTCTCCCGGGCTCCTAAAAAATACCTTTTAAACACATTAGACGGTTTCGATCATCGAAATTCGATCAGGATCAATGAGGTCCGAATTTTTTTAAAATCCGAGATCTTTGACCGGAAGTGGACTGATTATTGAAATGTTACATATATTTATTGGAGAACAATTCCGTAGTCTATTTTGAGGATAAACTTCATATTCCTGTGCAATCCCCTCATGTTACAAGTGACGCCTAATAAGGCGCTTCTTGATTGAAAAAAAAAAAAAAAAGGTGACGCCTTGTCGTAAGGCGCGGCTCAACTGTAGGGGGAAAAAAAAAAAGTGACGCTTTATCAGAAGGCGGCACTTGATTGCGATAAAAAAAAAAAAAAAAAACGAGATTTAGACTGACACTCTCTAGATAAGATAGTTGCATACTTTTGTCATCAAGGATCCGAGTACTTGGAAGGTCAAGGTGCCTAGTGAAGCCTCCTCGACCATAAGGAAGATCTTCAAACTTAGAGATATAGTGTGATAAATAAGAGAGAACATTTTTTACACTGCTGGTGTAAAACACTCCCTTTTCACCACTGCTATATTTGGATTCCACCGTGAGTTTATTGTTTAAATCTGAACCGTTCATACTATAGAGCTCATAGAGTATTACATCCATGCAAAAAATCATTTTGATCAGACATCGATAGATATATGAAATTTTTAATTTCGTTTGGCGAAATGGATGGTCAATGACAACTTAACTTTAAAATCTATGACCACCCATTTTGCAAAACAAAAATCAAATTTTGATATGCATGTCGATGTCCGATCAAGATGATTTTTTACAGAGATGAAGTACTTTGCGGGCCCTACAAGATGAACGGTTCAAATCAACATTTAATTAACAATGAGGTCTACAAAAGTGGTGGTAGAAAATGAGAGTTTTACACCGGCAGTTTAAAGAATGTTCTCTCGATAAATAACACGTATGGTTATTCCTGAATGGGCAATTGTAAATGGCCTCATCCTAGAACTAGGGAGATTTTTTAGCTCAGCGTCATGATATTTTTGCTTCTTGTTGCCCTATCTTTTCCAGTTAGCTGTTTGAGTTGGCTTGTATTGCTTTTTGGTGCTCTCCTATGTCTTCTAGAGGTCTTCATCCTTACAAACCAAACATGCATGTGTTGAAAATTTAAAAGTAAATTAATGTATACAATTTTCAGGACTCCGACAAAAATCCTACGTCCTTTTTAAAAGAAAATCATTTCACATGATCTATTTTTCTTTTTCAGTTAATACTTGACACATGAGCAGATTTATGAAGGAGCAAGGCCAATCTGAAGAAAAAACTAGGATTTCTGGGTTCAGGGTGTGTTGTGTACCTATGCACAACACGTGCTGTGCACCTTATGGGGCTTACTAAGGGTCTCATTATTTCATCCAAACAATTTATTTTGTTCGTCTCGTTGAGTACCTCATCCACGTACCGGCTTGATCAGACATCGTTAATTATTTGATCGGTAAGCATTTAACTTTCGGTTCTGTAAAAAAAAAGAAAAAAAAATCCCCTACAGCGTTTTCATTAACTCTATCCTTTCCAAGAAAAATAGATTCTGAAAACATAGTTACCGATGTTTGATCAACCTAAAATTTTACATCGACAAAGTACTAAACAAGATGAACAAAATGAACAATTCGAATCAAATAATGAGATCCGAAGTAAGCCCCATAACTCGTGCATAACACGTGCTATGCATAGGTGCACAAACACACCTTCAACCCAGGCTTTCAAAAAGCAGACCAGGACATAGAAGAGATCAATCAAGAAACTTCCTCTGTATGTGACTATCAATCGTAAACATGGATAGTGGTGGATCCAAGAATTTCCTACGAAGAATTCACTCGTTCAGGACCGGCCTTATAATTAAGTTTGAAGGCCCTAGGCGAACTTGCGTCAATTTCTATCATTCAATTCGAACATGATTGTATATATATACACTAGCGTATACAGTATTTTGCTTGTTAGTGTTAATTAATTTTGAGCTTATGGAAAATAAAATTTAACATATTAAAGATAATAAGTATTTATTTATTTTTACGTGAATTTTATAGCTATAATAATTGATTTGTGTAGCAAATAGTATTATTATAATTGGCTTTGTGGAGCCAATGCTAATTAGAATTATACCATTTATACCCTGATCCGTCCCACGTCTCCAAACGAGTACATCCTTTTCCTTTATTTTTGAAAATGGGTAAATTACACTGACCTCCCCTGAGGTTTCTAACTTGTACACTGACCACCCCTACTTTTCTGAAATATCACTGACCTCCCCTGAGTTTTATATTTTAGTATCAAAAGCACCCTTCAACAGTACCGACAGCGCCGGGGACCCCCTTGTGGGTCCCCAACGGTCGATCCGAGCCGTCCATTCATTCCAGAATCGAATTCCGAGTGGGTCTACGCGGGAATCACCTCAATCGGACGGTCCTAAGTGCTCGATCCAAAATCACCCCATTTCGTTAAAAAATTTTGGATCGAGCACTTAGGACCGTCCGATTGAGGTGATTCCCACTTAGACCCACTCGGAATTTGATTTTGGAATGAATGGACGGCTCGGATCGATCGTTGGGGACCCACAAGGGGGTCCCAGCGCCGTCCGTACTATTGAAGGGTGCTTTTAATACTAAAATATAGAACTCAGGGGAGGTCAGTGCTATTTCAGATAAAGTAGGGGTGGTCAGTGTACAAGTCAGAAACCTCAGGGGAGGTCAGTGTAATTTACCCTTTGAAAATTGTAATGAGTGTAGCCGTTGATTGCACACCAAAGTTTCTAATGACTGCCACGTAATTCTCTCTCAAGGCTAGCGATTTTTACACAAATGTGAACAAAAGTACAAACAGATTGTATGCTATTTCTGAGATTATAAAAAAATCTGGAAAAGATCTTTGCACCGACCACGTATCGACAGGGTCGTCGAGCTCATACAGCCGTCCGATTGCCTCGATTTCCGAGTGGGCCCACTCGGAATTTGATTCTGAGAAGGATGAACGGCTCGGATCGATCGATTGGGACTCACACCGGTGTCGGCGACGCCGCCAATAAATGGTCGGTGCATGGTGATCGGTGCATATAGAACGGTTCAAAAAAATCCAAGTGGTCACGTTTTTCTTAATTTCGAAAGATAAGTCACCATCGAGGTAGGTTTTCCAAGTCGTCTACCTAATAGATGGGCCCTCTATCTCTTTATTTTCTCCTCCACCTGTTGGCCCTTTTAATTATAACGAATTTGGCTTTAGAAAGCGAACCTGGGGCCTATGGTGAGCTGCGATCACGACAGGTGCGTTGTGGATATTCGAGCCGTTCATTTAAGGAATTAATGATTCGTATATGTTTGTATGCTCTTACTCTACCAATAAGAGTGCTTAGGTGAATTTGAATTATCGATTCTTAAATCAACGCTCAGGATTGCTCACTACACACGCCTTAGTGAGTAAGCTCACTACATGACATGCCCTGGATCCCTAGAAAGCAGGGAGCAATTTGTCTAATTTTGAAGGTTTAGAACTTATTCAATAGTTGACATTTGTCCGAAAAAATCATACCGATAAAAAATCTATTCTTATTATGCTAGTCTTGAATAGATCTAGACCATTAACAGTCGAGATGAAATTATTACAACTTACATATTTTTTCCGTCTAAATAGCATTTTAAATGTTTTTAACAGTTCAGAAAAACTTTTTGTAAAATCCCCTAACGGGCCCTATAATAATACTGGGGACCCCTTCCTCCCTCTTTGAAAGAAGTTGTCGTGGTCTAATAGAAGGTGGGGGAGAGTGGCGATATCAATCCAGTTCCTAGCGGTAGCGATCAGTCCCCCTTCCTAGTGGTAGAAAACCAATACTATTTCGATAAGAGCATCATTATCAGCCTCTTTAATCCCACTTTTGAGGTAAAACAGAGAGGAAACTCCCAAAAAAATCCCAAAAAATTAGCCTCAGGTAGCTGCCCTCAAGTCCTCAACAATCCGTAAATGCTACAGTAGCTGAACAATTATGAGGCTCAACTGCGCGCTCACTCGCCTCTCTCTCTTTTTTTTTTTTTTTACTATTTCTCAAGCCTTACCACAGCATAAATGCATCTCCCAAGCCTTTCCACAGCGTCAATTTCCACTGCCTATTGGGGCAATTGTGTACTTTTTATATAATGTTCTTCTGTACCGTGAAATGAATAATAAAAATATATAATAAAAAAACTTATTTGAATAGAAAAGTAGAAGCAAAAAAAAAAGGTTTAATATAGTAAAATTATAATAAAAAACCTGATTCTGTGAGTTTTTTAAAAAGTAACTTGTTAAAAGTATAAAAGATGTTGTTGAGGTTAAATTTGGTCTAAAATTTGGTGATTCTGATAAGGATGCTCTAAGATATTGTCTTCATAGTGCGTTCGAAAAGTCAAAATACCATTTATTGATACACGCCTACATTATACTCCTACACCAATTCCATTATTGATACACGCGCGCCTGCATTATACAATTGCTTCTTCTTTGATTTATTTATAATTCTATTGGCTATTTGTGTATCGTTTTCAAACTTGTCTTCTACTTCAAAATAAAAAAATTATTGATGAGAGCTATTGTTTGTACTTGCGTAATATTCGTTTTGCATGTGGAGAATTTATATGCTAGTTTAGTAGCCAATGGGTAAGATAAAAATCAACTAACATGGGTATTGGCTTGTACTTCATAATTTCAACTAAAAAAGATGTTGATATCCTAACTCACTTCATCGTTACCAAGTTATCACTATATTCTAACCTAACTCACTAAACAAATTGAATTTGAAGCCCCCCCTTATAACTTAGAATTAAGTTTAATCTAATAGTTGTACGTGGCAAAATTGTTTTTAGTGAACTAAAAAGCATATTCCTTTGTGAAATTCAAATATCTGCTAATGTAACTTTGGTCCCCAATAATTGGTCTATATATGTTACCAATACAACAAGGGAGAATGGGTGAGGATGGGATTTTGGTCTCCATTCTCTTTCAGAAGATTTTTTGACGCCGACTTTAACAAAGTCACTGCAATCTAGTAATATGTGTATTACTAAATAATTTGGGTGGGTCAATTACGTAACTAGATAAACTTATGTAAAGTCATGAGAAATTTAATTGGGGGAGGAGAGGGGGTGGTGGTTGGTCTCCTCCTCCTCAATAGGTTTTTAGTGTTGATTATGACAAAGTCAAGCAACTAGGTAGCATCCATTACATACCCTCCAAAACAAATATATTCCACAATGTAAAGTTGTGAATAGAGAAAATCTAACTCGTGTGGGACCCAAATGGTCTGTAATTTAAGTAGTATTGGTACGAATCAAAATGATTTATGAAACGATTTTATATGAGATGAATATACCATTTGGCTTTAGTTATTTATTCAGTTTGTTATTGTCTATTTGTTCTTCAGTTTCGTACGTTCGTATTTTATTTTCAAACATAAGATCTTGAACAAAATATGTGTCATCATCATAATTTGATATGCGATCAAACTTGTGAATTGACAGTGATAATTAATATAATGAACTTTAATTGAAAATAATTCATTATAGCCGGGCATGAATGTGACAAATAACAAAGAAACAATCATTGGATATGTAACACTGTCAATAAAATAACGTGCATGATATTCTATCGTTTAGTTTAACTCAAAGAAACAATACAAATACTAGAGATTACGGTATGGTCGTTAATATTAAACAGAAAGCGAAATAAATTATCAAATGTAATAGTCGGCAGATGAGTTCTTCTAAATATTAAAATGGTTTGTGTTCATATGGTATGTCACAAAATCTTTGGGTAAGATTTTCCATTTTGACTTTTGGCTCCTCCTATTAAGTGCTTATGGCATCAATCTTTGCTCTTGCGAATTTATATTTATATATTCCATATTTGAATATTTTTAGAAAGATGCTTTCACACTCTTTTTTTCGTTGGTGCGTGAATGTAGCCAGTATCATCGTAGCAATTTAAGCTCCAAGTTTCCCTAATTGACTAAATAGCTCCAAGTTTCCCTAATTGACTAAATGGACTAAACGGGCTAAAATAAAATAAAATAATAATAATAATAATAATCTCGAGACAAATCATTTTCATCACATACATTATTCCTAAAAGTCGAAGAGAATAAACTATTTCCGTTGGCGGTGAAAACAAATGTTTCTTCCAAATTAATTACAGCGGTCCGTGTGATTGTTTACTACACAATCATATTAACTACACAAACAGGTTTTCATTTGAAACTCACCCTAATTGTGTTTGTTGCCCAACTCCTTAGGCCCCGTTTCGCTAAAAAAAAAAAACAGTTTTGTTTTAACTCAAAAACTATCTCATTCCACTAACTAGTTTAATGGAACAAGTTAGTTTTTTTTGCAAAACTAAAAACCAAAAAACTAGTTAGTGGAACAAGTTAGTTTTTTGCAAAACTAAACATACGAAAAACTAGTTTAATGGAACAAATTAGTTTTTTTTGTAAAACTAAAACATT
Source organism: Vaccinium darrowii (assembly GCA_020921065.1). Classification (NCBI taxonomy): domain Eukaryota; kingdom Viridiplantae; phylum Streptophyta; class Magnoliopsida; order Ericales; family Ericaceae; genus Vaccinium; species Vaccinium darrowii. The sequence continues at coordinate 3,511,046 of CM037159.1, read as the reverse complement.
CAAAAAAATCAAAAAACCAAGTTAGTGGAACACCTCTAAATTGGAATGATTAGTTTGTCTACCAAACCCAAGTACTCACGGAATCGGAGACTCTGTGATGCATCATATAGTACTGCATTTGAGTCGTTTAGTTTGTCTTGCTCAGTTGGTGTGCTCTGGCTCTCCCCACCCCACGTGGGAGACCAGGGTTCAAGCCCCGTTGGGGGCGTTGGAGTTTCAGGGCTATGGATAACTCCTGTACTCATCTGTGATTGACACTACTAACACCCCGCTAACCCCTACTCACTTGTTCATCAAAATAGACAGTTCAAATGCGCATCAGAGGATCCGCGCTAGAGTATCGTGGTCCCGTACTCACTTGTTCATCAGCACCCTCCGTCGACCAAGAACGTCCAAATCACTCTGATACGACTCAGAACCCCACAATCTCTTGTTCATACTCTCCCCACGTGTTCTTCCACCACAGGCTGATACCCCATTAACGAGTACTGTAGTACTCCCACCACTTCCATTCCTTTCCCACTTTCCTTTTCCCCCTTGCTTTTTCTTTAAACCCCTGACCCTGTGGAATAACGCATCTTCTAGATTACTGTATTATCTTCGTCTGCAACCCACCGTCGGCCGGGAAATTCTGACCCAAGCGGCGGTTCATGATAGGGTCTTAACACACGAGACTTCAGCTTTTTATATTACTACTGATTATATGTACACATGGGCGTATAATGGTATGCGCGCATGCTTCGATTGTAAGTACCCATCTTTCTTGTTTCCTAGGGTTTCACTTTTTTAATTTATCTGTTCGGAATTCGAGGCTTCTAGCTCAAGTTGAATAATCGGAAATTTGTAACCGAAGTTATTGGTTTCGATTAAAAAGCGATTGACTTTTGTTGAGTAATTGGGGAGCAACTTATAGTGATTGGCCAAGTCTGGTACAGGAATCATAGCTTTCAATAGGATGTTTGGAACATAGGGAAAGAAGGGAAAGTTAAAAATTTTCATTTCCTTGCTTGCTCTGGGAAAGGAAGAAAAGACAAATTGGCAAAATTGAGAATTAAGCACAAAATTTTCCTCTATTTACTGTTCTCTTTCCTCACTTTCCACGTATTCCAAACGGAGCGGATTGAAGCGGAGCGGATTGAAGCGGTGGAACTGGGGTTTTTCGCTTGTAATTTGAGAAGCTAGTATTGGGTTCGTGAATCACGGTTGCATTTGTAAATTGGAGTATCTGTTATAGATATTGAGTTGGTGATGTGAAAATTGCAAAGAGGGTTGAAATGAGCCACTAGTTTTGAATTTGAGGTGGTATTGAGCTCGTGAATCATGTTTGCGTTGAATACTACATAGTATCTGGGGATGGCTATTGAGTTGGTGATGTGGGACTTGAGGGAGGGTTGAAATGAGGTATTTGGTACCAATTTGAGGGTTGCAACATGAGTTGTAGTGAAAAGAACGGAGGAAGTGATGAGGTGGAATATGAGAAACCGGTTGTAAATAAGTCAGTTGGGGGTAAAGGTAGCTCGGTTTCGACGAATGGATCGATCACGAGCCAACAATTTGTTATTGATGAGAGTTTGCTGGTTGACCCCAAGTTGCTGTTTATTGGATCGAAAATTGGCGAGGGAGCACATGGAAAAGTTTACGAAGGAAGGTAATAGCAATCTTGGCTCGTAATGTAGTGATTTCAGATGAATCTTTAAAAGTAATGTTGTTAGTATTCTGACGTCTTGATACATAGTTTTATTATATTTTGATTAGTTTTCTCACATTCGTTTTCTCAAATTCTACGGTTACCTAACATAAAACACTCCTCTACCCAAAGGAAAATTGAAACATCTTTAGTGTTTTGGAATGCAACTAATAAACTGCAAGGGTTGCTCTGGCAACAGTCGGATTCCATCATCTGTTTTGGTTATCTTAGCAATTCCAGTTATTGCAGCTTTTGAAATAATTGCCATTTGTGAAGCTTCGTTGTTTTAAATAATGGTTGTGTTCGTAATTCTAAAGGTACATTTAACCTAGTCAAACTCATCATTTGTCAGAAAGGTTTTACAATTGTGGTATTTGTGCCATTTGTTTTTTTCCCCTTGCACTGGTTGTCCTATGAACTTATGAGGTTTGGTTTTCTGTCTTGTATACTAATTCTTATTTTGGAGTTACCGCTTGAACTGCAATGATCTTGATCTGTTTGTCATCCTTAATTTTACGCTCCTTTTTACCTAGTGCCATGTTATTCTTCCCAGGTATGGTGACAGAATTGTTGCCATAAAAGTTCTCCATCGTGGTGATACTTCAGAAGAAAGAGCTGCACTTGAAAGTCGATTTGCCAGGGAAGTTATGATGATGTCAAAGGTGAAACACGAGAACCTAGTCAAGGTGAGCATCTCTAGAAAAATGTGTGGTTTATGGGTTCTCAGCTTATTCATTTTGTATTTGTCTGTTGCTAGTTCAGCTAGTTATAGCCTAGTGTAATTGGAGCGGGGAGAGAGGTGTTGGTTTGCAACCCCCCAACACGCACGTCCACACCCCTCCCCTCCCCTCCCCTCACCCTCCAACCCCAGGTTGTTTCCTGTGTGTGTTTTTGTCATGTTAATGTTGCTGAGGACAGTACACATCTTTCATATGCAGTTTATTGGGGCCTGTAAGGATCCTTTGATGGTGATTGTTACAGAGCTGTTACCGGGAATGTCGCTGCGGAAGTTCTTAGGCAGCATTCGTCCCAAACAACTTGACCTGCATGTGGCTATTAGCTTTGCCCTTGACATTGCTCGAGCCATGGATTGTCTACATGCCAATGGGATTATACACAGAGATCTAAAACCTGGTAACTCACGGTTTCTCAAGCTGCATAGTTTTGCTTGCTCTGAAATCTGAATTATGATTGGTGTTGTGAAGTAAACAAGTTGAGAATACATGTGTTGAACCAGTTTGCTTGTGTGTTATGCCGCTTTCTGTTGTCCTTCAACAAAAAGACCACTATGTGTCCTATTCTTCCATCTTCATCATTTTACATATTCACTTAATTTGATGGTCGATTTGCGAAATCATGGTAATAACATTGGTGATGATGATGGTAAAATATGTCCTACGTCATGTCTCAAACTATTAGTTGTGTCTTTTCTTCCTCAACAATGAGAATTTAACCAAACCTTGAACATCTAGTTCACTGGGAGTTGAGTAACATCAATTGTAAAGTCTTTTATGCTTATGACTGGTTTTTGCACATTTAGTTCCAGCAAACTTATCCAAATGTCCATCTGACAAGGAAAAGATATTTGGAGGTGGTTGCTGATAAAGTTTCTGTTTAATTGTTGAATCAAGAATTATAGTTGGTTAAGATCTCCTGGACTACATAGGAGAAAAACATGCATTTGACATTGTTCATCCCTTGCACTAGTTACAAGCATATTTCTGGACATAATAATGCAGATAATTTGCTGCTTACGGCCGATCAGAAGTCTGTGAAACTCGCAGATTTTGGTCTTGCAAGGGAAGAATCTGTAGCTGAGATGATGACTGCAGAAACTGGAACTTATCGTTGGATGGCTCCTGAGGTTTGTGCTTTTTTCTTGAGCTAAATGGATATATTGCTGGGGTACCATTGGTAGGATTTGTTAATTGGTCTTACTGATCAGTTTCACTTGGCATGTTAATGTCTATAAACCTTCGGAAGGCTCTCTTTGCATCGAGGATGCTGGCTTTGTTCTTTTGCAAAATCAGCCCAAAAAAACCAAAAATACATGAAGCCAGCTTCACTTAATTAAGGGCCTTTGACTAACTTTGCCATGGTTTTTTTGCTTGGGGTAAAAAGGGCAAGTTTTTAGTATTTGGTAAGTAGGTAAGGCTTATGAGCCGGCATCTGGATTAGCTTTTTTCTTTTGGGGCATTTTGGCTGAAATGCCAAAATCCCAGCTTAAAGCCCTTAGCCAAACGGGCACTTATTAGTTGGAATGATTAGGTTGTTGAAATGTTTGATATCTAAGTTACTTGCACATTCTTCATAGGAAATTTTTAGGTACTCAGAATTTATTAGGTTGGGGACCTGGGGTCATCACTCGTGGTAGGTCCACACTTGTGGTACTTCATAAGTTGCATGATGAGAGAAGCAGCTTTATCAAGGCATGATCGGATGTACTTTTGCTAGTTATCATTGCTCGTAGTTCAAATTTGTACTTTCATGTGGATGGGCCAAACGTTTTAGTAGCTGCAAAGAAATCAAGGTTTGATTATTCCAATTTGGTAATTGTTGGTGGATCCATTCCCCGTGTCAATTATGTACTGAGGTCAGGAATGCTCCCCATTGGGGAAGGTACTATTTAATTAATAAGAAATTTCTTCTAGAAAGGAATTGATAAAGTAAATCAAATTTGAGAGGGAGGGAGAGGGTCACAACAGCAAATCTCCTGTTCTGTCTTCCTGCATTAGAGATTTTGCTAATTTTTGTTGGTAAGAAGAGATTTCCTTGTTTATTGCATTACGAGGTTTTCTGCTTACATTTCAGTCTTTTCACTATCAGCTTGACTGTAACCTTGCAGTTGTATAGCACTGTGACATTGCGCCAGGGGGAAAAGAAGCATTACAACAACAAGGTTGATGTTTACAGCTTTGGCATTGTCTTATGGGAATTGTTAACCAACCGCATGCCATTTGAAGGCATGTCCAATTTGCAGGCAGCTTATGCTGCTGCCTTTAAGGTATTAAATTCATCATCTTAATCTCTTTGGATTGAGCTGTCTCTCTTTGTTTTACTTTTCTTTTGTAGAGGGCAAGTCGGTGGATTGAAGCTATTTATAGTCTATTTGCACTAAGTGTGTCTTGCATGGGTGCACTATGTGATAGGTGTCCATTAAATTTTGTATGATACATCCCTAGAGGCTAAAGTGGTATATCTTCGCAGGTCATGTAGTTCACATCCATAGCATCAAGAACTTTCTTTCTGTAGGTTTTGTAAAGACTTATGTGATTATACAAAGAGATGATGCCACACCTTGGTGTTTCCGGCAGTTATGCCAGTGGCACCTTTATGCATGGGACATGATAATCCGAACCGTTTATCAGCACATGCATTTGAACATGGTTCTAAAACTCCCTACGCGCTCCCAGGGCGGCCTGACACCTAGCTTCCAGGGCCGAGTACTCGGCGCCTAGTTGGGCGATTAGTTAGGATAGTCGGTCAAGTCAGGTTAGTCAGGCTAGTCGGCAAGGGGCCTTCTAGGGCATAGGTGGCGAGTACTCGGTTTGATGCAGATTTTTGTTCATGTGTTCTAAGGATCTCTCTTTAGCTTCACTTATCATCGTGCCAGTGAGTCTATGACCTTGGTGGTTCATGTTTTTTTTTTTTTTCCCACAGTTTGAAAATCCGTTTAATTCATGAGATTGCATCCTTTGGCTATATTTATATTTAGATTGTACTAAACTGAACCTAACCAAGCCTAAGTCCCAATCAATTAGGGTCGGCTACATGAATATATTTTTTTCCATTAAGCTCTAGCAAGGGCATTATATTGCATGATATCCAACAAAGCTAGGTCCTTTCGAACTACCACCTCTAAAGTCAATTTTGGTCTAACTTCACCTTAATACTACCATCTACCGTAACCAAACTGTATTAAGCATAAAAAATCAATGCTTTGTGAGGAAGACAACCCATCCAGTGTCCATTGGCTGAACGGGTTTGGGTCACTTGTTTCCAACATCTTTCTCACTCAAAAAAGTTACTCCTATATTGTGTAACCTCCTTAGTAAGGTATCTCTTCATTGAAAATGAGTAACATGACCAAACTTTTTTCATTGCTAATCTGTTTTTCATTGTCATCGGATAATGCAGCAAGAGAGGCCTAGTCTCCCAGATGATATATCCCCTGATCTTGCTTTCATCATTCAATCATGTTGGGTTGAGGATCCCAATATGCGGCCCAGTTTCAGCCAGATCATACGCCTGCTCAATACATTTCTCTTCACACTGGCCCCACCCTCACCATCCTCACCTGAATCTGATGCCACCGAGGCTTCTGTCACGAGTAATGGTACCATGAGCGCGTTATCTGCACGGTCTAGAGGTAAATTTGGTTTCCTTCGCCAGCTTTTTGCTGCTAAAAGGGCTAGGAACTCACAATGAGCTATGCACATTTTGACCAGTTTTTGTGCATGCAAGCTTGCGATAGGAGATATTTATTTATGTAAATGAAATAGTGATTAATGACCTGAATCACAACGATTAGTACAAAAGATGAAACTGTTGAAAGGGACGTGCAACTCGATGACTCGTTGCAAATAAATAGCGATACCAAGGCACATCACTGGGTGACCTTGTTGTAAAGGAGATACAGAAGTAGTGAAGTTTTCCATGTCTGGAAATCCTCTGATGCTGCTGTCAATTGATTGCATATCTTTATTCTCTTTATATTTGGGACTGCTGTTGATTTGGCTGGAAATTTTCCCGGAATTAGCTCGCATCAAGGCCGTGTTTGGATCATTGATCTTTAGAAGATTTACCCAAAGGGGGGAAAAAAAAAAGTGTTCGGAAAATTCAAACAAATGATGTCTACTTCATTTCTGTATCTACTTATCTTTTCGTGATCTCCATGAATCCTTTCTCAAATTTGCAATCCAAGCACAGCCAATTTCACACTTAACTCTTCAAGATAGTATGTCTTCTGCTTGTTGGACTGTAGGAGACGAAATGAGTAGTGCAATGTGTACTATCCTGTTTTTTGTTTTTAAGCAAATTAGAACTTCATTACTCCCTCCGTCCATTATTACTCCCTCCGTCCATTTTTAATGTGTTACTTCGTAAATTCGACTTATTAAAGAAACATCATCATTACGCCTTTCACATCAACTTTTTTCTCCATTTTACACTTTTCACATTAACTTTTACCTCTATTTTTCAAAATTGTCCTCCACTTTTACTCATTAGTTTTTTACCCACTAACTTTTCAAAAGAGCAAAATGATAACTGTACAAACTTTTAGCCATTAATTTCTCAAACCACACGCTTATTAAGGGACAGCCTCAAATGGAAATGTCTACACTAAAAAAGGGACGAAGGCTTATTAACTTCTCAAATCACACACTTAGGCTATGTTTGATAAAACTGAAAACTGAAAGCTGAAAGCTGAAAATTAAGTACTGAAAACTGAATGCTGAATTTTTTAAGCTGAAAAGCTGTTTGATAAAACAAATTTAGCATTGAATTAAATTTTTTTTTTGGGTTTTAATTGTCTCTTAATTTTATTAATGGTCATCATGTATTTGTGGTAGTGGTGGAGTGGTGATTAAGAGGTGGCGAGGGTGGTGGCGGTGGCAGTGGAGTAATGGTGGTGGTGGAATGATGGTGAGTTGTGGTGGCAGTGGAGTAATAGTGGTGCAATGTTGGTGGTGTAGTGGCGGTAGTGTGATGGTTATGGCGTGGTAGTGGTTGTGGTGGGCAGGGTGGAATGCTACTGGTGGTGGTTGTGGTGTGGTGGTGGTGGCGGTGTGGCAGTGGTGGTGGTAGCGGCATGACGGCAGTGCAATGGTGGTTGTGGTGGTAGCCACCGGTGCAATGGTGGTGGTGGTGGTTGTGGTGTGGTGGTGGTGGTGGTGGTGGTGGTGGTAGCGGCATGGCGGCAGTGCAATGGTGGTGGTGGTGGTTCTAGTGGTAGCCACCGGTGCAATGGTGGTGGTTGTGGTGTGGTGGTGGTAGCGGTGTGGCGGTGGTGGTGGTGGCGGTGTGGTGGTAGGAGCATGACGGCAGTGCAATGGTGGTGGTGGTAGTGGTGGTGGTAGCCACCGGTGCAATGGTGGTGGTTGTGGTGTGGTGGTGGTGGTGCTTGTGGTTGTGATGGTGGTGGCGGTGTGGCAGTGGTGGTGGTGGTAGTTGTGGTGGTAGCGGCATGGCGGCAGTGGCGGTGTAATGGTGATGGTTGTGGTGGTCGCGGCATGGCGGTGGCGGCAGTGCAATGGTGGTGGTTGTGGTGGCAGCGGCGGCGTGGCAGTGGTGTTGGTGGTGGTGGTGTAATGGTGGTGGTGGTGGTGACAGCGGCGGCGGAGGTGTGATGGTTGATTGTAAGCACATAGGAATTCAGCCATAATTAAGTAGCTCAAAGCTACTTAATTTTTATCAATTTTTTAGCCTACATTTTAAGTGGTACTTAATCTGTTAAGTAACATAAAATGTGGTTATCAAACCTACTTAATGACTTATTACTTAATTGATTCAGTTTTAAGTGCTGAATCTGTGTTATCAAACAAGGCCTTATAGACGGTTGGGACACGATTGCCATAATATGCCTTGAGCATCTAATATTTTTTTGTCTTCTCTGCAGTAAGTCATAATCTTTGAGGAGGAAACTCCCGCTCTCACTCTCAATTCTCGTTTTACACCCCAGCTTTCAATCTGCGTTCTCATGAACTTAAGTAATTTTATTATATATTTTTTCAGAGAGATCTTCATGCTTGCTTTCACAAACGTACTAGGCTTAGCCCTAGTCGCAATAGTTCTAGCCTAGGTCACATAATGAACGTGTGTGGAGAGAGCACGAGTATGAAAATGTCTTCCAAAAATATTTCAATACCAGAATTTGCAAAAACATTACAACAACAACAACAATAACATAACCCATTTAGTCCCCAATAATTGGGGGTATGGGCGGGGGAAGGATAGGAGACAGACCTAACCTTTGGCAATAAATGCACAAAGTGGCTGCTCCCAGAATACCACTGAAACAGATGGATTGGAGACAGACCTAACCTTTGGCAATAAATGCACAAAGTGGCTGCTCACAGAATACCACTGAAACAGTGATCCCCCTATACCGTCGCGTTTGATATTAGAAAACAAGAGCTTAGAGCAAAAGTAAAGATGCGAACGAAAAATTATACTCGTAGAGAATTATACGTCCTGGGTTCTTACTGAGGAGTAAATAAAGCTATACAAAGCGGGGAAAAAAAGAAAAGAAAAGAAAAAAAGAGAGATGATAATAACAACTACTACTAAAAAGCTCTAATTTTCCATGGTATGATCATTGATCAAGGTTAAATTTCACTGACACCCCTAAGATTTGTCTTAACGATAGATATCCTTTGAAAAACGACTATAAATTTCTTAACGTTTCAATGATCATTTTAACGAAATCCAACCAATTACTATTCGACCAAATTCGACCAAACACGTGATAGAATTAGCTAAAAGTCTTACAGTGAGACTGTTTCGTAATTCACTCGCTAAAAGAATAAAAAAAAAAGAGAGAGTCAATGTCCCAACCGTTTTCATCCACGAGTGTAGAAATCAATTTCGTTCAGTTTTAAAAAACAGAGTAGTAACGATTAAAATGATGGTAGAGTCAATGTCCCATTGATAAAAAAAAAAGAAAAAGGAAAAAAGAGAGTCAATATCCCCGCGTAGAATACAGCAGTAGACTAGTACACCAATAAAAAAAAAAAAAGACTAGTCCAAATTACAGAGATAGGGGGAGACAGAAATTTACGAGAAATTTACCCGCACAAATCTGCACTGCAAGCCCATAAGTAAATTTGGAGAGAGAGAAAGAGGGGATCGGAAATCTGTGTTGGAAAAGTTTTTTTTTTTTTTTTTTTGAAATGTCAAGATATATATATATATATCATCAGCTAAGAAAGGTCATTGGACAAAATGGAATCTAAGGTGGGCGGAATACAACCCAAAGAAAGAAAAGTTCTCCTACGTAGATAATTGGACGCTATCCAATGAGCTGCAGAATTACATTTGCATTTGCACCAAATAAACGACCCAGATCTAGTAGCAGCCCAACTACGAATGTCTTCAATTATGGGCAGGATCTCCCATGGGCAACTCAAACTCTCACCATTCACAAATTGTATCAGGCTCTTACAATCCGTTTCAAAGATAACTCTCTCCATGTTCTTCTCGTATGCCATAGCACAAGGAATACGAAGAGCCCATGCTTCTATGGTTAGTGCTGATGATACTCGAACCTTTCCAAAGTGCCACCATTGAGCCGATCCACCACTATCTCTGGCGATGACGCCAAATGCAGCCCAGCTGCGGGAGGAATGAAATGCTCCATCAGTATTGATCTTGGTACACTCCATGGGAGGGCGCTCCATGAAGGATTCACTGCTGTACTAGAGGTGTTGTCATGCACCCCCTTAAACATAGCTAACAGGTAATCAGAATTAGCCCTGGCTGCATGTTCGATCACCTCAACTGGGTTAGGTAATTTACTATTAAAAACCCAATTGTTCTGTGCCTTCCAAATAGCCCAACATAACTGAAATATCTCCCCCAGAACTTCTCTGTTCGTCTCCTTTGCTAAGTCACCACAAATAAGACTTTCCACCCACTGATCAATAGCCACAATATCCTTTTGGGAGACCCAGTACGCCTTATTACTTCCAAACCACACCGCCCTACTCCACGGGCAGTGGAACAAGACATGCTCAATCGTTTCATTCGCATTACCATAGATGGGGCATAACGGGTCACCCCTACACCTTCTACGTACCAGGTTATCCCTACAGGCCACCCAATTCCTAATAACTTTCCACATAAAGATACGAATTTTGGGCAGCGTAGGGATAGTCCAGAATTTCCTCCACATTAAGCGAGACGGAAAAAAGGAGCTCGAAGGCTTAGAAGTATTAACCGCATGCTTAGCATTAACAAGAAGGGCATAACCAGACTTAACCGAGTACTTACCACATCGGGATGCCTTCCAAATCAACTTATCCTTTGCTCCCGTCTAGCTAATGGGGATTTTGCTGATTTCGTGGGCTTGTTCTTCAGAGACACAAAGCTTCAGATTTTCCAAGTCCCACCTCTTTGTTTCCTGGTCGATAAAATGGACCACTTTGGTTTCCCTGTCTGGGATATCATGGAGGGGAGTTACGACGCCATTAGCAATACCAGGAACCCATGCATCCTCCCAAAAACGAATTGACTGTCCATCCCCCACATTCCACTGTATACCTTCCTGGATAAGCTTCCTACCTTCTAAAAGACTTGTCCACAACCATGATGGTCTGGACCCTCTATTTGCCTCCTTCCAGGATGAGTTTGGAAAATATAGACCCTTCATAACACGTGCCCATAGGGCATCCGGATTCATGATCATTCTCCAAAATTATTTTGCAAGAAGAGCAATATTGAACGACTCGAATTCTTTGAACCATTCCCCCCAGTTCCTTTGGCTTTGTGATCTTGGACCACGCCCCCCAGTGAATTCTCCTTTTTGAAGTAGAATCCCCCCACCAGAATCTGCTAATCACCGAGTTTAGACAAGCACAAACCGAGGTGGGAAGCTTAAAGCACATGAGGGTGTAAATAGGAATAGGTTGTAAGACTGCCTTAATAAGAACTTCCTTGCTCGCGTGATTCAACTGCTTGTTACCCCAGCTCTGAACTTGGCGAAGAATTCTGTCTTTTAGGTACCCAGCGCCTCCTTCTTTGACTTGCCCCATAGGGCTGGTATCTCTAGGTACTGGACCGAGTTCTGCATTTCCTCCATACTCAAAATCCCTTTGATTTCTGCCTTGATCTCCTCGCTGGCATTGGCTAAAAACAGAAGGCTAGACTTTTGGATGTTCAAGGAAAGGCCAGATGCTTTACTGAATTCCTCCATAAGCAACATAAAATTGCTGCAAGATTGTTGTTTGGCCTCCAAGAAAATCAAAGAATCATCAGCGAAAAGTAGGTGAGAAATCACTGGACATTTCCTTTTCATTCTAATCCCCACTATCGATTTGTTGGCCACTGCCTTAGACATTAACTTAGAGAAAACATCAGCCACCAACAAAAACAAGTATGGAGATAGTGGGTCACCTTGGCGGATCCCCCTTTTAGGAGAAAGGTTTCCAATCTGACCCCCATTAAGCACGAAAGAGTACTTTACCGAGCAAATGCATTGCTCAATCCAATTAATCCACTTTGGGTCAAAACCCATTCTCTCCATAACTTTAAACAGAAAATCCCAGCAGATACGATCATAGGCTTTGTTAAGATCCAACTTTATTGCCACGTACACTTTCGGTCCCACCTTCTTGTGCTTGAGATATTGAAAGGTCTCATGGGCAACCATGATATTGTCCTGTATTTGCCTCCCCAAAACGAATGCTGATTGTTGCTCCGAAATTATCTCGTTCATAAGAGGTTGGAGTCTGTTGGCTAGGATCTTGGAGATAATTTTGTACAAGAAACGGCAAAGGCTTATGGGGCGAAGTTGAGTCATAGATTCAGGGTTGGGTACTTTGGGAATTAGGATTATGTTGGTTTGGTTAACTTCTTTGAGGAGGACCCCATCCTGAAAAAAACTATGAACTGCCTGAAGAACATCATCACCAACTGTAGCCCAATAATTCTGATAGAATAAACCAGGGAACCCATCGGATCCTGGTGCCTTTAGAGCACCCATTTGGAACATGGCATGGTGCACCTCCTCGTTGGACACACTCCTAACTAGTACATTGTTGTACTCGTCGGAAATAGAGGGTCAATGAGGCTGATCAGATCATCAAATGCTCTAGCTGGGGGTTCTTTAAATAATTCGCCAAAATAGTCATTCACAATACCTGCAATCTCTCTAGGATTCTCCTTCCAAGTTCCCAGCCCATCCTTTAGCCTCACGATTTGGTTCTTCTGCCTCCTTTGGATCGTTGATAAGTGGAAAAAACGAGAATTCCTATCCCCCAATTGGAGCCACTTTATCCTCGATCTTTGATGCCAGTACATCGTCTCTTTTTGCCAAAGATCCTCAAGATCCTGGAGGATCTTCTTCTCTTCCATCAAAAAGTCAGCTTTGTATCCCTTACTGAGATTATGTTGGATCTTAGAGAGGTGTCCCATTGCCAACTCAATCTTAAGGCGCAAATCCCCAAACGTACGCTTACTCCACTCCTTAAGCTTTTCTTTGCAAGCCTTCAGCTTTTGGCAGACAGAGTACATGGGTGAGCCTTCTACTTGTTTACTCCAAGCATCCTCTATAACACCCTGACATCCCTCTTCTGAAGTCCAAAAGGATTCAAACTTGAAGGGTTTCCCAACTCTAAACAGCGGGACTTCAGTATTCAGGATCAGTGGGATATGATCAAATCCCATCGCAGGCTCTACAAAAACCATAGCCTTATCAAACATTTCCCTCCATTTGGCCGTGGCGAACACCATGTCGATCCTTTCCATGATGAAATCGTCCCCTCTACAGTTGTTTCTCCATGTGAAATGTGGACCTTTGAATTCCAAATCGACAAGCCCGCAATCACATAAGAAATCGTGGAAGTTAGAAATCAAAGTCTGACTAGGACACGCTCCCCCTAGTTTATCCATACCATGTAAAACTTGGTTGAAATCTCCCATACAAGCCCAAGGTAAGATTTCCGAGCAACCAATTCTTTTAATTTCCTCCCAAATTTGACTTCTCCCTCCCCTATTAGGACATCCATACACAAACGTTGCAGCCCACATCTTTTGGTTGCTCTTGTCCGTAATAATCGCATGGATGAAAGTCTTATTTGCCAGCTCCACTTCAACAGTAACCCCAGAGTCCCACCACAGAACGAGTCCACCCGAAAGCCCTTCCGGATCAACATAGAAACTACTATCAAAACCCAATTTATTACGGGTGGTCTCCAGCTTGACCTTATTGCTCTTAGACTCCATCAAGAAAATGATGGAGGGGCGATTTTTCCGTACCAACTCACCTAAAGCCTGGTTTGTCAAGGGACGCCCGGCACCTCGACAATTCCAGGTTAGGACAATCATGGGGGGTGTGGCTGTTTAGGGCCAGCCACACGCCCGTAGATGTCGCACATACCTGTTTCTTCATTCCACTGGCCAACTTGGACATCACAAAGACCATCCTCATTGAGAATTAGAAATGGAGATCTGGTGCGAGCTCTTATACTTTTAGTTTTGGTTCTGGGGAAAAGAGGGGTAGGATTGGTTATGGGATTGGGTGAGTGCAGTGTGAGAGGGGAACACAGCCTGAGGATCTTAGAGCATGGTTGTGGTTCCTCAATGGTATCTGCCTTCCTTTCAAAGATAGGGAATTGAAGGCAGAAGAGATGGTAATATCTAAGGTTCTTTTGGAGTGGGATGTAACGATAATGGAAGGGGAAGGCGCAGGGTTTGAGCTGGATTGTATGGTATTTGGTAGAGTTTCAGGTTCAGAGTCAGTAGAGGGATTAAGCTGGAGAAGAGGCGTAGGATTAATGGGCTGTGGAGTTAAGAGGTTCTCTGGGCTTTCTGTATGGGTTGGATTAAACAAGGTGATGGTATGTGATTGGGCTTGGGTTTGTGTTAAGGTAATTGGTATACCGGAATGGGTTTGGGGTAAAGCTGGAAGGTTGGGTATCACCAAGCCCCTTGGGCTTTCTGGAGGCTCAGTGACAAAATATTGTTGATTCTCACCCAAGAACTGGGCCTTAGTGGACTGACGCCTATGACTTGGCCCAGTGGGGATTTCAATTAAACCCAACTTGATGGGTTGGTCCATGATAGGAGAGGGTATAGGAGAAATACCTTGGAGGATACTCAGCGTTTGTAAAGGCATGACATCTGTCATGCTTGAAGCGTTGACACCTGTTCCATGTAGTACTGCAGGACCAGGACGTACACAGTCATTTTGCACAATCACTGTATCGTGCTCCTGAAGATCCGTTGTACGAAAAGGGAATACGACGTACGCTGGTACCCCGTCCCTGTCACGCGCCTCCGTCACCGGGGACTGCTCTTCCTGTTGCTGAACAATTAGGGTTTTGCCTGTTTCCTCCACCGCCTCCCCTTTTGGTGTAAAAAATTCCACCGGAGTATCACAGCGATGTGCGCGGCCTGTTCTTAGCTCCGGCTCAAAACCAGACTTAACCCCTTCTTCTTTAGAAACAAAATGACAACCCTTATTATCATGACCTAATCTGCCGCAAGAGTAGCAAAAGTCAGGTAGCTTTTCGAATTTGAAGGAAATCCAACGATCCTTACTAGGAACAGTCTTACCCTTAAGCCAAAAACCTTTCGGTAAGGGTTGTTCAACATTAATATTCACTCGTATTCTGAGGAAGCCTCTGCTCAGACAGTCACCATCAGGGGCTGCCTCCACCGCCAGTAGGCTCCCCAATCGATTCCCGATAGTAATTGCATTCGCCCTACTCATCTTCTCCACCGGCAACCCGTGTATTTGGACCCAAAACGGGCATTTGTTGAACTTAAGCTCTGAGACAATCATCCCATCTGCCAACGGAATTAGGACTAGGGGGCCATTCATAACAGACCATGGCCCCTCTTGGATGACGGTCTTCCTATCTTCACCATTTTCAAACCGGAAGAGGAACACGTTATTGTTCCAATCGTCTATATGAAACGGCGCCCTTGTCTTCCATGCCACCTTCAGAATGTTGAGAAGAACAGGGGCTCTGATATTTTTACCATGAATCACTTTTCCCACCAGGCAAACACTATTATTAGCTTCTGAAACTCCAGACCCTTTTTCAAGATCCAAGTTCTCAAAGTCGGCCATGGTAACAAGACACCCGAGAAGATGAGGAAGAAGGGTAAAGAGAGGAACGAGTAAGGTAAGGAAGAAAGTAGAAGATGGACTGGTAAAATGGGTCAGGGAAACGGGGGAAAGGGAAATCTGGGATGTGGTGAGGGTAAGAGAATGGGGGATGAGAAAAGAGAGGGGTTGGGGGAAAAGGCCAGGGAAACAGGGGGAGGTGGGAAGAAAGGTTGACAGATGGTGGAACGAGGTGTAAGTGGAAAATGGGAGGTTAATCGATAGTGGAAAATGGTGAAGGTGAGAGGGTGGAGGGTGAGGGTGAAAATGGGAGGGAGAGGGAGGTGGTGAAGGGTAGAGGCCGACGGAGAGGGGAGGGGAAGGGAAACCACTAGGGGTAGAAGCTCTCACTTAGAGAGAGAAGCTCTCACAAGAGAGAGAAGACGAGAAGACCTTTGGATGACATTAGTATGGTTATTTTTTTTTTTTTTGGTTATTGAGCATGCAAATTATGCAATGAAGATGCCATTCCTATTCCTTTTATATAGGACAATAAAATTTTAGTTTGAAAGTTTTCTAACCCAATAACATGTTATTTGTACTACTCCCTCGGTCCCAATTTGTTGTGCCTCCAGCCCAATTTGTTTGTTCTCCGTGTTTCCATTTTTCTTGTTGGAACCTCTTCAAAAAATTGTCTATATTTCATAATGTTTTTAACAAAATTAATTGAGAATAAAAATAGATCAAAAAGCATTTTAGATTAAAAGTTATAGACAACAAAGAAAATAGACACAACAAATAAGAAAATAAGCACGGCTTAACAAATTGGGACACAACAAAAAAACTAATTTGTTTAGGCACTACAAATTAGGACGTGGAGGGAGTATTATTTAACTCTTAGAGGATAAGAGGGGGCGACGCGTGAGAGGGGCGACGAGTCACTGCCCTCCTTGCCTGGCATGGTCCGTGACCAAAAGAGTCGCTACCCTGTGGGAGCTGAAGAGCGAGGCCCGGCAATTTAGGGTTCCGATGAAATGAGTAATCTTTAGAAGCGCCCTCACTCAAGACCTGCTTGATTGCGACTAAGTTAGTGACCCGAAACTTTTGTTTTCTTCATAGATTCCGCCATACAAGAAAGAGGAAACTAGCCAGCTTACTAGTCTGCAAGGTGAAGCCCTTCATTTGCTAACAATAAGTTCCAAACTGGAGATCCAAGATTGACTTTACGATGACAAGGTTATACGTCAAGGGAGTGCACTAGGTGAAGGTTTCTAGTTCTTTCAACCCTTCTTCAGGGGATTTCGTTTCACCTAGCAGTTTCACCATGGCACTATGGACAATCACGCCATCAGCTCCCCATGCTGCATTGTAAAATAACGCAAGGAGAGGTTGATTTGTAAAACTGAATTTAAGCATTTTTTGCTTCTATAGAAGCCCAATAATTTATAGTGACAAGGTTCTCCAAGAGAAACCTGCTTCACATATGCTCAGGATTAGATATGCCAAAGCAAACAGGGACGGGCTACTCCTTGCTCGTCACAAAAGAAAAAAAATACAAATACCACTAGCATCATAAACCTATGGTTCTAAATGCGACAAAGTCAACGAGTCATTACAACATTTTAAGATTACTCATATTTGAATGTACTTCAGAGCTCTCCCAAACAAGTGCAAATAGAACCGACCCTTTGAAAAGAGGCAAATTTCCAAGAGTTAAATGTCAAAATACATATCCTTATGTATAAATCTCTGAGATGTATGTGAATGTAGCCGAAAAACAGAAGCTGCAAATCGAACTACAGCAAGCAAAACAGACTTCAAATGCGTAGAGACAGATATCCGCACACATGCAGATATCACTATAACAAGAAATTCACTTGAATTGAACCATACAATATCAACCCAGAATCCTGAAGTAGAGAACTATCAATAGCGGCATATTCTTAAAATGGTTCTTGGATGGTTCTTGGAAGGAATCTCCAAAGAACAGAATGGTGCGAAGGATCATAGGGATGGTCCTTGGAAGGAATCTCCAAGATTGCTGGTACTGGCTTCTTGAACCTTGTCATGGTCGCAACCTGAACATGGACATGGATTGCTAGTACTGGCTTCTTGAACCTTGTCATGGTCGCAACCTGAAGATGAACATGAACATGAACAGAAGACTGTGTTTAAATCCTTAAACAACATTCACTACAAGAGTAAAAACAAGACAGAGATCCACTCCAAATGTTTCCATTTACTCAACTTCATGATTGATGGTGGTTCCGAAGAGTAAGGCAGGCTTTGGATAAATAACATAATTTCTTTCACCTTATATATACTAGAATTTCAAAACTCATACCTTCACATCATCATCGAGATTATCTAATCATGCATGTCTGTTATTTGTTTTTCATTTTCAACTTCATTAATTCTTTTAATCATTTTATTTTAATCGTTCTATCACTTGCCCACTTATTAAGTAGCAATAATAATAACAACCTTATTTTGTGTTTCTAAACGATGGAATTTTCAATTCTGTCCTTGATGGCCATGTTTTGATTTCTAATATCTTACCGAAATTGAGGGTATCCAACTGGAATCAAATTTCCAAATCAGTTGAAACCCACTACCTGCTCTGTCACCTACGCTGGCATCCTCAGTTCTAGCTTTGTATTAGATTGTGAGCTACGAGGAGCTAGGATTGATAGCTGGCTGCCCTGTTCAGGTTAAAGAGCTCACGCTTTGAGTGAACCTGTGATTTCTTGTAGCCAGGTAGCTCAGACACATAGTTTCGTCGCACCAATGCCTATAATTCGTGTTCTTGTCGTTTATCCACTTAAAAATAAGCTAATAATGATTTTTTTATGAGTACCTTTGGAGATCAAAGTAAAATTTGTGACCGGGATGTTTATACCTTTTGCGCATATAAAAAAAGAAGAACAAGAATAGATAGAAAAGAAGAACAAGGGCCAAAATTTATGCAGTCCTTTTATGAACAATCACCATTCCTGGAATATGATGTTTGGTTTTCATAGTCATTTTTTGCACTCCATTTGTTGTGTATTGTGTACATAATAATGGTATTAATGTGCTATAATTTGAGTAGAAAGACGTGAAACAGTAACTAATTTGTTTTCTTTAATTGGCGTAGTTAACCACGTACTTGTTGTTTTTTGTTAATAAAATTTGCAGGGAAGGAAACGAAATTGGATGGAAATACCCGGTGTACTACATCCAGTGAGAAATGAGGGTTATCATATGGACCCACTGGATACACTAGAAGCGTCAGTATAGGCGGATCCGAATTCCGAATGACCTTTACCATTCCATTATAGCCAATGTCTGGACCTCCGGACTCCAAAATCCACCAAAAGTCTTCTCCAGTGTCCTCGTCCGTGTCAAATCCAGTTATTAGGATGCATGATTTGGTTTAGCTCCTCGACGTAAAGTGTGTCCCCTGTATTTACCCTGCGATTTGGACAATTATTATTAATAGGAAAACACTAACCAATTCATATTGTGTAACTAAAATAAAGTATAATCATAATCTCACCCCGTTCCGTAGGCCTTGTATTCCTTTGTTGTAACAATTGCAGTGCCAACAGGTTGTTGGTCGACCGCTTCAAGTAGACTATCCTCGTCACCATCGGCAATCTCCACAAAACTGCTATATTTTGACACCGGGCTTCAAAAAGAATATTAATGAAAATACAAATTAGAACTATCACCCGAAAATATTATACCCAAAACATCAAACCTATAAAGCCAAATAAACGTAGTGAATCGCGTACCAAATCCTTGAGACTTTGGTTACACGGATACTTATGTTCTGTTAAAGGGCAATCAATTTCTCTTTTAATGCCACAGCATGGTATATTCTAAGCCTTGTATGATAGATGCAGGGTCGCCGAACTTCAAGTAGCGACGATTTATAATTGACGACCAAGAACAATGAACCACTTCTTGTGGCGCCAAATATAACATACTGAATGAAGATAAGCATATACAATTGGCGCCATAAGAAGTGGTTGATTGCTCTTGGTCGCCAATTATAAATCGTCGCTGCTTGAAGTTCGGTGACCCTGCATCTATCATACGAGGCTTAGAATATGCCAGGAGCTATGGCATTAGAAGAGAAATTGATTGTCCTTTAACAGAACATGAGTATCCGTGTAACCAAAGTCTCAAGGATTTGGTACGTGATTCACTAAGTTTATTTAGCTCTATAGGTTTGATGTTTTGGATATAATATTTTTGGGTAATAGTTCTAATTTGTATTTTCATTAATTTCTTTTTGAAGCCCGGTGTCAAAATATAGCAGGTTTTGTAGAGATTGTCAATGGTGACGAGGATAGTCTACTTGAAGCGATCGACCAACAACCTGTTGGCGCTGCGATTGTTACAACAAAGGAATACAAGGCCTCCAGGAACTGAGAGAGATTATGATTATACTTTATTTTAGTTACACTATATGAATTGGTTAGTGTTTTTCTATTACTAATAATTATCCAAATCGCAGGGTATATACAAGGGACACACTTTACGTCGAGGAGCTAAGCCAGATCATGCTATCCTAATAACTGGATTTGACACGGACGAGGACACCGGAGAAGACTTTTGGTGGATTTTGGAGTCCGAAGGTCCAGACATTGGCTATAATGGAATGGTAAAGGTCATTCGGAATTCGGATCCGCCTATACTGACGCTTGCAGTGTATCCAGTGGGTCTATATAATGACCCTCGTTTCTCGCTGGATGTAGTACACCGGGTATTTCCATCCAATTTCATTTCCTTCCCTGCAAATTTTATTAACAAAAAACAAGTACGTGGTTAACTATGCCAATTAAAGAAATCAAATTAGTTACTGTTTCACGTCTTTCTACTCAAATTATAGCACATTAATACCATTATTATGTACACAATACACAACAAATGGAGTGCAAAAAATGACTACGAAAACCAAACATCATATTCCAGGAAGAGTGATTGTTCATAAAAGGACTGCATAAGTTTTGGCCCTTGTTCTTCTTTTCTATCTATTCTTGTTCTTCTTTTTTTATATGTGCAAAAGGTACTTTAAACATCCCGGTCACAATTTTTACTTTGATCTCCAAAGATACTCATAAAAAAATCATTATTAGCTTATTTTTAAGTGGATGAACGACAAGAACACGAATTATAGGCATTGGTGCGACGAAACTATGTGTCTGAGCTATCTGGCTACAAGAAATCACAGGTTCACTTAAAGCGTGAGCTCTTTAACTTGAACAGGGCAACCATCTATCAATCCTAGCTCCTCGTAGCCCATAATCTAATACAAAGCTAGAACTGAGGATGCCAGTGTAGGTGACAGAGCAGGTAGTGGGTTTCAACTGATTTGGAAATTTGATTCCAGTTGGATACCCTCAATTTCGGTAAGATATTAGAGATCAAAACATGGCCATCAAGGACAGAATTGAAAATTCCATCATTTAGAAACACAAAATAAGGTTGGCATTATTATTACTAGTTAATAAGTGGGCAAGTGATAGAACGATTAAAATAAAATGATTAAAAGAATTAATGAAGTTGAAAATGAAAAACAGATAACAGACATGCATGAGTAGATAATTTAAGAATGTTTCCAGTCACTTATTAAACAATATGTGGGCTTTGGGAGCTAACCGGCAGCTTTGGGCATTTAGTTGATGAAGACTCAAGCACGCCTTTACCCTTATAGTCCATGGACGCCTGCAAGTTTAATACCAAAACAATAGTAGTGGTGAACAAGCAGTCAGTTGAATGAGGATTCTATAATAACAGTAGTGGTGAACAAGCAGTCAGTTGAATACCAAATACAACAATCCCTCAAGTGACAGAACTACAGCCTCAACCTTCCAGAAGGAGAGAGAGAAAATTTTAATACCCTAGCTAGCACTCTTGTAATTAAACTTCTACAAATAACTAGAAAAGGAAGAGCTGGCCTATTTTCTGGGGGCTGGATTTTTGGAGAATAATGATGAAAGTAAACCTAATTTTAACCTACAATCAATAGCCTCCAAATTAGTTGCTCCTAGTTCGTTGAGAGGCTGACTAAAATGGAACCTAAATTAACGGTGAATTATGGCAACGACAAAAAATGGTGCTTTTATGCCGCTCCCAATATGGCTGTGTGTTATGTCCCTCCCAATATGGCTGTGTGCTTGCGCCCTTGGATTGTATTCCAATACTATTTCCCCAAGTGTAGGGTTTAGGCCGGTGGTAGCATAATAACCGGTAAGACCGGGTCGAATCCACAGGGACCGAACGCGCAGCGCGTGAAGGTTGATTCGCGAATGATGGTTTAGCCTTAAAGCGGCAAACTTGGCTTTTGTAGTTTGTTTGGTGAAATTCTCTTAACTTCGAGAATGACGCGAAATTTAAAAAGACTAATTAAAACAAAGCTAAGTCAAGGGATTCACAACACCCGTGCCTTAGGCTGATTCGTTCTCCTCTAAGATAACCGGCTCGGGGATGTTGTTAAACGACCCCGAACAGAAGATTTGGCTCTTAAACTCGTTTGATTAGAAATGGTGTTTCTCAAAGAGTAGGATTCTTGTGCCATTTATACAAACATTTTGATTGACATCGCCCTAAGCATCGCACGTGCCAAGTAGTCAAGCCCTTGGCTACGTGTGATCAACATGATTAACAAATCCAAATTTTGATACGTAAAATTAATCGTAACTCTTTGATTAACAAGCAATGTTTGTATTATGGCGAGGAGAGCGAATGAACCTAAGTCACGGGGTGCTAATCACCCCATGACCGAGCCTAAAATAACTACTCAATCATAACTACGGGAAACATGACTATTTTCATGAAGGAAATAAATAACATAACAAATGACTTAAAAAAGTGATTTTTATAGAAGATCCTAAGTTAGCCTACAAGTTTAAACCTTAAGAAAATCACAAACAACACTTACTAACTTGAGTTTAGAAAGGAAATGACTAGAACAACACAAACACTAAAAACTTGATGAAAATGCAAATTAACTAGATTACTAGGAAGGTCTAAGCAAGAGCTACAAGATTAATAAACGTGAAATTAACGTAAGACAATCACTTACGTGGGAAAAACTAAAGAGAGAGAGCTTCAAACCTCTTCCATGGAGGAGAGAGGGGAGAGCAAATAAACTAGCCTAAAATGAAGAGTAAAAGTGTGTGAGAAAGAGAGAGGAGAGAGCCCCCCATGTAGTCTTCCTATTTCTCTCTCTACATAATATCCATAAAACTCTCACAACAACCAAAAACTTGCCATTAATAGAATGTGCATAAAGTGCTCAAAAAGTAGTTCCCGGGCATTTCTGGATTGGTCCAGAATAATTCCGGATCGGTCTAGAATCGTCTGCTGAAATTCGGAACAAAGTGGATCGGTCCAGAATCGTTTGGAAAATAATTTGTAAATGTGGATTGGTCTAGAATAAATCCGGATAAGTCCGGATTGGTCTGGACTTGAATTTGACTTCTTTGATCACTCCCATTGAATTGCGTGCTTCCGGACTTCCTCTAAAACACTTAAATGAGTTGTGCAACTCTCGGGGGAGGTGTTCCTTGGTCACTTGAGTGCTCGTTCACTCCCGGACTCCACCCGGAGTTTTTGTGAGTGTCAAGCAGGGCGCCATCGTCGTTTTGTGGCTCGTGAGGCCCGGTGTTGGCGTGCCACGGGGCACGTGGCCCTCGGTAACTTGGGATGGTTCCCAATGCGCACAAAACGCGCTCCTTTTCCTTGTTTAACCTGTAACTTACAAAAACACCACTGCACGCATATCAACCAAATTAAGCGCGAATCCGCGTGTGTGTGTGTGGAATAAATGAGTGAGATAAGCCCCGATTATCTACAATATTGGGGAATTATCACTGTGTGTTTAGCCTATAAATACATGTGTGTGATTTGTGTATTAGCAAGAGTGTGGGAAGAAGAAAAACAAACAAAGAGAGTGTGTGAGAAATTTCAGTTCTTGTATTTCCATTGAAATCAAATAAAGGAGTGTTTGTTTCTTGATTCGAATTACCTCCAGTAATTTCGATTGTGTGATTGTTCCCACCTTCTTCAATTGGTATCAGAGCCACCCAGACTGATCCACAACTCTCTCTAAAGAACACAATTTCGTTCTCTGCCCAGAGGTCGATCTATTTTTGCCCAAGATTTGAAGTGCTCGAGGTTCAGATTTAACAAAAACCCTAACTTCTTTAATCTTGAAACCCACCAAAATTAGCCCTCCCGAGCTTCTCCTCACAAAATCCAAGCTCTAATAGCCAAAAAACATGGTAGGAATGAAGGATCTATAGTGTATTTGCGTGGGCTTTGAACATAAGTGGGTGATTTGGGGAGAAAAATTGAAGAAATGAATAGAGTGAGGAGGGGGAGGGGGAGGGGGAGGGAGGGAGGAGGGAAGTGATTTTCTTTCTCCTCTTCTTTCTATTTATAGTGCCAAACCTCTAATTACACCTCACACTCCTTAGTCACTTGTGTATTGTTATTTTGCCCAAAGCCATATACTCCATCCGTCCAAATTTGTTTGTCCACAAACATACTTTTTCAAGTCCTAAAATGTTTGTCCAGTTTAAAAGGTCGAAGAATAAAGTATGAAAACTTTACTTTTTTGCCCCTTTTCTAAAACTTAAAATAACAACTCAAAAACTATTTTTTTAAATTTATGTGTTTACATTTTTGAATTTTTTTGCACCGTATTAAAGTTCTCAATGAGATCTATCAAATAAGATCCATATTAATAAAAAAATAATTTTTGTAATTATATTATTTTTAAGTTTGAAAATTGCACATAGTTTCGTAGTGTACTATCAAATTGGAATGGATGGGGTATTAAATGGAGGGATTGAGGATAAAATAGGAAATTAACAAACTCAAAAGGTAATGGAAAAAAAGTTGGAATCTCCAAAACGGATCAACAAACCTGGACGGAGGGAGTAATAATATGCATTAACCCACTCCCCAACTCTAACGTGTAATTTTATTTAATTCCCCAACTTTAAATTGGAAAAATTTTATACGAAATTTTAGCTTTTTACACTGAAACCCTAATCTAGGGGGAGGATGAAACTCCACACCAAGTAACCTTGTTTTCTGCATAGATTAGGGCTTGTATTCGAATTAGATTATACGTTCAGAAGTCGATTTTATGGAATTCAATAGAATTGTTTTACTTCTTTCAATCTGTTGAGCATTTGTATACATGTTTTCAAATACAGTTCATATAATGGTTCTCATTGATGTGGTTGGAGTTCTGAGATGGATTATGCTGGTAAAACGGACCGTGTCGCGATTGTGAGACAGTCCGTGTTATGGGATAGTCCATGCCTTGTAATAATCCCTATATTCTCTTGACGATTATTATTAGGGTTTGCAAGCCCTAGCAATAAAATCGTTCGCAATTTGAATATAAATCTTGTCTATACAACACTTGGTTAAACGGTTGGGGTGGATTCTAAACCTTATATCCTTTTTCCAAACAATTTCACCCTTTTAATTATTGTTCTTTTTAGTTATTAATCTTCACAACTACGTACAATCAATCTGTTTTCTAAATAAAATTACAAGTTAACCAAAACTAGCGTAATTTAGTCAATCTGTCCTTACGAATCGACCTGGGACTTAACCGCTATTCTCTGGAATAAGGTTTAATTCCTTGTTATTATAAATCTATTTTTGGTATGCTACGACACGATCAACGACACAGGTCCTGTCGGCCACACTACTAAGAGAGTCCACTAGGCCGCCCTGGCCAAAGAGAACACGACACAGGGTCCCATCAGCCACTCTCTTAAGAGAATCCGCTAGGCTGCCCTGGCCACTTATAGAGACACAACCCACCAATCTTTTCCAATTATTTTATTAACGCCTATAGTTCACCATTCCCACAATCTGTACCGTTGCAAATCCAATTATCAATCTCTCAAGATTGTCGTTATTCATTAGAGTTTGATTAGTATTTTACAATGTTTTAAGATTCAAGAGCCATTTACCTAACTCAAGGGTTTGTGTACTTGAACAATATTGGAATTTTAATTCTAAGTAAATAAATATTAGATATCAATGTGTAATTTATAAAACCTTAGGGGTCAATGTGTAATTTATGAAATGGGTCAATGTGAAATTTTGATAAACATTGTGGGTAAATGCATAATTAAGGTCTGTAGTTTCTTTTCCTAGAATTAGCCCGCATCAAGGTTGTGTTTGGATCGTGGATTTTTGGAGGATTTACCCATAAAAAAAAGTGAATGGGATAACATACAAATGAAGTTATCTTCTTCATTTAAGTATCTTCCTTCCTTTTCGTTCTCTGCAAATTCATTCTCAAATTTGCAATGCAAACATAGCCAATCTGGCACTTCAGGATATATAAGGGTTATCTTCTTCTATTTAGTCGCTCATGGTTTAACTAGTAGATGTTTGTCTGGTTTGGAGTATAGTATTTGGACTGGGCCCCCATCGTTTTGGTTAGGTCTTTATTAAGGGACAAGTCTTCCTCCCGATGTAGTTTGGTTGGAGTATGAATAACACACACACACACACAAAATGTCGTTTTGCTTGTAGAGCTATAGGAGCCGTCATCCCAGCTTGCCATTTTAAGTCACCCCAACTTTTAACTAAAAGTCAGTAAAAGTTAAATGATGGTAATGGTGGCCAGAGGTGGTGGTAACGGTGGCTGCAGGAGGTGGTGGTGGTGTTTGGATCTAGGGTGGAGAAAAAGAGAGAGAGAGTGAGGGCATAAATGTACTTTTACAGGAGAGACCTACTGATGTGTAATATTTTTTCAGCATGGCATCCTTACCATAAAATCAAAAGATCACATCACAAATGTGTAATATTTTCTTCCCTCACTGAACCCTTTATAGGTCCCAAATATTTTATTAATTAATAATTAGCTAAAAAATACATAAAAATAATAAATAATAAATCATCTATCGTGGTTCTTTTTCTTGACACCTTTGAGATGGGAAACTTTTTTTTTTATTGTTGTTTTGAACTAAAGATACCATAAACAATAAGAGATTGTGTTGAGTTAAATAGTGTTTCCTTTAATTCAATGTACATTGTATGCACTTGTTTTAAATAAGTTGAATACATTGGATCTTTATACAAATTATAATTCAATAACTATGAATTGACTAGATATAGTATAGACATAGTATTTTGAATCTTATATGAACTTTGATGTTAAATTTTGAGTTGTCAAAATGCCACATAAGCTTTCAAAAAATTTGACATCACAATTTGAAGCCATGGGTTCGTTGGGTTGGAAATGCTTCAAACCCATGGCTTCAAATTGGAGATGTCAAAATATTTTGAATGTTTTATGTGTCATTTGGGCACTTCCAAATTTGAGATCATTAACACCTACTTTTTGAAATCCAAACTACCAAAAATAGATTGGCATGAGGAGTCAAATTGGAAGCAAATTGTATAGAGCCAAATCCACATCGGATTTTACACTATATTTGACCTCACGGTTGGATCAAAAGATGATGTCAAAAGCCACTGTTTATTTGCCACGTAGGGTTTGGAGTCATAGGTTGGAGATGCTTATAATTCAAGTATAGTATTGATCCCTAGGAAGAGGGGGTGCTGGTGATCGGCCCATAGAGAGCGCCCCTGGTGATCGCAACCGAGTCGTCCAAAAGTGTTTTGAACGGCCTAGATTTTTACATGGAAGAGTTAAGTCTTCCATGAAAAAATCCGGACCGTCGATTTACAGAGATGGACGGCTCGGATATGATCACCAGGGGTGCTCTCTAGAGGCCAATCACCAACACACCCTCACTCCCCTTGTTGACGTGAACGCTTTTTTTTTTTTTTAAAGCTAGTGAATTTACGAAATGGTCTCATAAATTTACGGTGAGACTGTTTCGTAATTCACTTGCTGAAAGACAAAAAAAAAGGGGGGTGAGAGAGATTGTTTTCATCCATGAGTGGAGAAATCAATTTTGTTCAGTTTTAAAAGAAAAGAGTAGTATAGTAACTAGTAAGAGCATCTCCAATAGAGGCTCTCCTAGCTAATTTGTTGAGCCGAATTGACATATTGAGGGGAAATTTTGTAATTTATGTCCCCTTTTCCTCAAAAGGTTGTACTGTTTGGAGGGACCCATCCACCTTTTTGTCACATCCACTCCTCAAATTTAATTTTGGCTCAATAAAATTGTTGAGCCGAAATTAATTTTGTTGAGTGGATGTGACAAAAAGGTGGATGGGTCCCTCCAAACAGTACAACCTTTTGAGGAAAAGGGGACATAAATTACAAAATTTTCCCTCAATATGTCAATTCGGCTCAACAAATTAGCTAGGAGAGCCTCTATTGGAGTTGCTCTAACGATTAAAATGACGGTAGAGTCAGGTCCCACCGTCCCAATGTCTCATTGAGAAAAAAAGAAAAAGAAAAAGAAAAAGAGAGTCAATAATATACCCGCGTAGAATACAGCAGTAGACTAGTACACTGTACACCGATCAAAAAAAGACTGGTCCAAATTATAGAGATAGGGGGAGACAGAAATTTACGAGAAATTTACCCACACAAATCTGCACTGCAAGCCAATAAGTAAATTTGGAGAGAGAGAGAGAGACAGAGAGAGAGAGGGGATCGGAAATCTGTGTTGGATTCCAAGATCTAAAGAGCATATGCATACAGTCGCGGGACGCCGCCGCGTTCTTACTTTTCGGGATATCTTTTTCTGAAACCCATCTCTCTCTTAAGTCTAAAGTCAACTCTCAAACCCTAATTGCAAGTACTTTGGGTTGTTGAAAGTTTTATTGTTATAATTCCTTTTTCCTGTTGAATGAGATTGGGGGTTATGAAATGGAAGAAAATGCAGCAGCTGTGCACACAGCTATCAATTCAGTACAGGCGTTGGGTAGGGGATTTGATGTGAATTTTGACACCAGATTGCTCTACTGTAAAGGAGTGGGAGGTTCTAGGGTTGTTGAAATTGATAATAAAAACACGAAGGATCTATGGTTGTATGATAATTTGGTTGTGCCTAATGTCTCCAGGGATATCAAGAATTCCCAGGACACTGTTAGGCGTGAGAGCTCTGGAGTTTGCAGTTTTCTTGAGGTATGCTATTGGTTTTGTGTTTTCTTATTCTTGTTTTGTCTATTCAGTGCTGTAAGCTGCGTTTGGAATCTTTGGATTGTTGATTTGTGGAGTAAATTATGGAGGGAAATTAAAATGGTATTATGCCGGATGTCCAGATTGTTCGCACCTGGATTAATTCCGACAAAGACCCCGAATATAATGACCACACAAACCTCAGGTGGCCCAAAGGTTTGTAATATTTGGCTTTAGCAAGATTAAACCTTTTACCTTTACCACCTCGGAGCAAGCCTTTTGGTGGCTGTATCATGCCACTCAGCCAAACCCGGATTAGGGAAAGAAAAGTATTAGAAGAGAAATTAAGAAGACAATGAAGTGAGGAAGCTATGCCTTTTTTCTCTGGATTTTTATTGTTGTCCTTTTCCTTTCTAAATTACTCAGCTTGTTCATAAATCAAGCACAGCTTCAGCATGTCTGCTTGAGATGTCCTGACAGTTGAGTTTTTTTGCCTTGAGGTTAAAAATATCTAGGTAAAAGAGTTAAAGCTGTTTGGGCTACCTTTTGGCTTTCCTTGTTTGGATAACTGGAAAAAAAGGCTTGATTTTTTTTTTGGGAAAATATTTTTTGGTCTAGTTAAATGGATTTTTTGGGGGAAAATGACCTTTGTAGCTAGGCCAACAAACAAGTGGGTTAAATGTAATTTCTTTTAGCGTAAAAGCTAGCATTTTTCTGCTAGGTCATACAGAACCTTGGAAATTGTATTCACGAACATGTCTGTGCAAGAAACCTTGCTGACTGAAGGAGTGTAATCGTTAAATGTGGCTGCCGAGACAGAGTTCATATATAGGGTTGTTTATCTGTTCAACCTATGGAGTTTACTTGAACAGAGCTATCTTTGAAGTAATTGAGTGTGGATTAGGTTAGCTCATATTGTGAAAAGCACATGATAAGGTCTTAGTACTTCTTGCCTGGTTTGGATTATTTTAATCCACAACATTACAATCCTGCATAATTAGTTAGTCATAGAACTTTTTTCTGACCGGAAGTTAGTTAGCTGACAGTTGAATAAATAGGAAGGCCATCAACCACATTCATTCCATGCTTGCTTGCATTTTCAGTCCTCTACTGTCTATGTATCTCTTCCGATTTTGTCTTTGTGTGATTTTGTGTGCGAGTCTGTGAGAGGTCCACTGTTATAGTGCAAAGCTCGAGGGGCTGCACAACCTGCACATGCATCCAAGATGGTGTTTAAATTGTTGCTATTGAATTTTATACCCCCATAGGCCCATAGTTGAATGTATGAATCAAGCAATCAGCTGAATGGTAGTTCTGATATAAAAAAATGCTACAGCCACAAGCACTTGTACAAACAAATACACACAAACGCTCACAAGGCATGTGGGTCCCACACACACTGGCACCTCTAGTTTGTGTGGGACCCACATGCATTGTGAGTGTTTGTGTAAGTATTTGTGGTTCTTGCAAGTTGTTCTGATATATGGGTGTATATGAGGAGTCAATCCTCAAAAGCAAGGAGTTAGAGCCAATTTGGTTAGAAGCTTATGGAAAGAACATGGAGGCACCGTAGTGCTTCGGATTCAACAACATACCGTTCTCGCTTTGTCTACACATATTTTATTTTGAGAAGAATCCACATTACTTCCACAACGGTATATCATTCGTGAAATTCTTCCGAATCCATTCTTTATTGCAAATAGGCTGAATCTGGTACTTGGGCCTCTCCTGCAGACATCAGTAAGGGAATTGTACTAAAGAGAAAAGAAGACTGTTTTGTAGCTGAAGTCTTGTGAATACTTGACAACTTTAGCATGTTTCAAATTAGTCTGAGGCTTGTTCGTATCATATGAATACTTAACTACTTCAGAAAGCAACCACGAGGAATAGTGCAATGGCAAAAACTATGAGAGCTGAAGGAGAACATCGACTAACTAGTCTATATATTACTCCCTCCGTCCCTTAAAGTTTGACACTTTCGCGAGTGCGTGCCATTTTTAAATTGCCTATATCTTTCAATTCATAACGTTTTATGTGATTTTCATAACTTTGTTTAAAAGAACTAATTGAAATCTATCAAACTAGATCCATATTGCTTATATAAAACATTATAGATTAAAAGAAATAATCAATTTTTTCATACGGCTGGAATAGTGAAAGTGTTAAACTTTAAGGGACGGAGGGAGTATTTTATTATTGAACTCTGATGTATGATACGGTATATCCCTTGTATTGCACACTTTTCAGTTTTCACTAATATGGCTGTCAACCTAATCAAGTGCAGATGGCAGAGTTTTTCAATAAAAAGGTTGGTCTGTCAGGAGATGTTCCTCTTGGTAGCTTCAATGCTGCTTTCAGCTATACTGGTTCTAAGAGTATCGATGCTGCAGCTACAAAGACGCTTGCCATGGATGGTTTCTTCATTCCGCTTGCTAAG